>JAOYSI010027513.1:0-17305 GCA_025775065.1 Hiodon alosoides
CCCCCCCCCCCCCCCCCCCCCCCCCCCCCCCCCCCCCCCCCCCCCCCCCCCCCCCCCCCCCCCCCCCCGCCCCCCGGTGCGCGCGCGCGGGTGTGTGTGGGTGTTTGTGTATGTAATAGTACCGTATTTATTTATTTTCCCTGTTGCTTTCTTATGTTAATACTACCAAAACACTGCGAAGGGATTTTAAACCGGCGTTTGTAGTGGGACAACCACGTACATTTTCTTCCATGTGTTTGGTATGGGGTATTTTCGGCGAAATGGGAACATTTCCCAGGATTCTCGGGCATCTGGTGTGGAAAATGACCAATGACAGAATGCTAATGCAATGCATCGCATTAGTCCTGTAATCAATTAAAGTTGTCCTTAATGTCGCTCTCATTCTGAAAGACTATTTGAAATCCGGCATCCACATCATAGAAATTAGGAATGAACTGGAGTAGGTAGGTGGAATACATAGCAGTTCGGACCTGAGCTTGAAACCATCTGGCAGACAGCGGCACTGTAACTGTAATTGATAATAATGGTAATAATATTAAAAATAATAATAATAATAATAATAATAATAATAATAATAATAATGATGATGATGAATTGACTAATTTATAAATGCTAAAGCATTACTGTTACTTTAGCACAAACAAGCAATTAGCATTACCCGGTTATCTTGTCTGCAGATCAAAGTTGGTTCACTTTATTTACCCCCTTAAAAAACGATTGACTTTGTTTTATAGAGGACATTATCCAGGTTTGGGGTCAGGGAGATAGCTTTAAATAATAAATATACTTGAGAGCAAAACATAGTCTACAATACTGTGAAAATGTTTTGCCCCTGTAGTTTTGAGCACAGAGCTCTTTTTTTTTTTTTTAGAACTGAATGTTTTCAGATAGGTCTGGACTTTGGCTAGGGCATTGTATTGATTTCTCCTGTGGAATTCCCTGATACAGAGCAGAATTCATGGTTCCTGAAATGATGGCAAGGCGCCCAGGTCCTAATGTAGCAAACCATCTCCAAACTATGACACTACCACCACCATGCTTGACCATCAGTATGAGGTTCTTACTGTGGAGTGCAGCGTTTGGTATGAGGTTTTTACTGTAGAGTGCAACGTTTGGTATGAGGTTTTTACTGTGGAGTGCAACGTTTGGTATGAGGTTCTTACTGTGAAGTGCAGCGTTTGGTTTTTGGCTGACATAAAAGGGCTAAGGTCGGCCAAACAGTTCCACTTTTGACTCATCTGTCCCTAGAACATTGTTCCAGAACACCTCAAGGATCATCTCGGTGCGTTTTGGCAAATTTAAGATCAGCGTTCACGGTCTTCTTAGTGAGCAGTGGTTTTTCCGTTTTGCTAGTCCGCCATGAATCCCATTTTTGTCCAGTGTCTTTCTGATGCTGGAGTCCTGAACACTGACCCTAGCTAAGGCAAGAAATGCCTCCAGATCGCTGGATGTTCTTCTGGAGTTCTTTGTCACTTCCTGGATGATTTTTAGCCTTGCTCTTGAAGAGATTTTCGCAGGACAGCCATTCCGGGGAGAATTCGCTGCTGTACCGAACTTGCCTTATTTCGACAATGTGGCCCTGAATGTCCCAGAACTTTGTAAGTATTCCAAACTGATAGGCATCAACAGGAGATTTCCAGAGATCTTCAGGAACGTGTTGGAGGCAGTATGGGCCTCCTGTGCAGCCTGCAACTTCACCCTGATGATAAGATTTGATGAAGATTATTTGATTACCTCTACATACTACTGCAACCCGCAGAAATATCTGACCAAATGAAATATGAAAAATATGCAAAAATGTTTGAAATCAGACGAGAGCAAATACTTTTAAACTTTTTTTTAAAAAGTTTAAGGAGGCATAAATTACAGTTTTTAAAATCATACAATTTAATTAAAAAGTTAAAACTGGAAGTGGGAAAACGTATGAGAACTGTATGGTTGTGCAGTAGGATACTATATGTACCATATATAAACGATCAAGCCTTTAGGTCATACAATGAAAAGAGCTTCCTCTTAATCCATTCGCCCACAGCTAGGAGGCTGAATTCAAGCTTAATTAAATTTCAGGCCAGGGCTATCCGGCGCAACCTGCCTCTTAATAGCTCCAGACATCCCCTCGCATTTGTTATGGGATGGATTAGCGCATGGTCGGAGGACATGTGCTTTTCCACAGAGATAGGAAGTAGGAGACAGGATGGGTTTCTCCTCAATTTTTTGGGGCTCTCCAAGATTAATGAGCGTCATCCCATCATTCGATTTGACAGGAAAGCCCAGTTGGACTTGACGATGACCTCACTGCGTTCCAGCCGGAGTTAATTCAGGGTTATGTGAAAAACGTATTGGACCCTCTCACTCCTTACCAGGTCCCGGAATTCTGTCAGTAGATTTGTTGCAAGATAAACAATGGTGGAGTTCTTCTTCTTTATTTATCTTTTACATCAGATGCCTCAGCTATTTCGATTTATTCCATAATTTATTCCGTAATGTAATACTTCCAAGGACGGCCTGCAGCTATTATTCTCTTCCTCATGAGACTAAGTTTCGGAGAGTGTAAATTAACTCGTGCAATCCAAAAGGCTGAGGGGCTCTAATTATAAGTTCAACGTTCTACGTGGACCCCATCCAATGTTGAAGCTGCCCGCTCGCATCGGCAAAAAGACAGACACAAACTGTCAATACAGAGCTCAATTTTGGTACAACCACTGTCAAAAAGCTCCTGAAATTCTTCAGATCAGATCTCAGATCAGAATAACTAACTGTCCGGTTGTAACTGTCCACTCTTTGTGTGAATAAACGTAGCATAATTCTACTACCATCCCCCATGCTAACACCTCAGAGTTAACACGGCCAAAACAGAACTACTTTACCAACCAGCCAAACATACTCCATTCCAGGATGTCTCCATCTCAGTGGAAGACACAGTCAAGAATCTGGGGAGTCACCCTGGATCATGAACTTGTTGCACCTAGAATCCGCTTAGAAGAACCTCACCCTCACCCACCAAGCTACTATTGGATCAGCTCCTGGTTGCCTCTGCGCTCTCATCTCACCTTAGATCCCACCCAGACCCTTACCATCTACCATAGCTGGATGCCTAGTGGTCACCTCTCTTCTGAATCGGACAGCGGCCACTAAAATGTTTTCATCACGCACACCCAAATGGTGTAACTCCCTGACTGAGACAGACAATCAGAAGCTTTTACCTGAAACTGAAAAGGTACCTCTTCCACAACACCTCACACTACAATCCTGAATTTCCCCCAGGAACTGACTGCTAATCCTTGAATTTGATCTCATGTTTGTAATTGCTCCATGTCCTTATCCGTACTTGTCTTTGTACCCACATGCAATACTCATAAATAAGGCATGGCTCAATATATGCTGTTGCACGTTACCCTAAACTAGTGCACATCTGTACGTCGTTCAGGACAAGAGCTTCTGCTAAATGACTAAAACATAAAATGTATAATCTCAGCGTTTTTAAAGTACTGAAAAAAATCAAGCTGAAACAATGGAAATACTTACTCGCCTCCTGATTGGGGAATCATGACAGATATCATTATCGCAGCTGCTACTGAGTGTGTCCTCAGAGCAGGGTGTGCGAGACCTGCCAGAGAGGTAGCCAAAGAATTCCATCGATTGAGAAATGCGTGGGATTCTCCGCGACAAACTTAATGGAACCAAACTGTGAGTGGGAGCTTATCTAACGGGAGGGAGACTTCAGGGGCACCCACTTGTCTCTGACATCTCCACATGGCCATCTCTATAGTGGCTAATGTAAAACTGTTAGTGCCTTTCCATCAGAAACTACACATACCTGGACGCGCTGCAACTGACATTTCTTTTCTATTTTTTATTTTATTTTTACTCATGAGAATCACTTCCTTTGTTTTCTTATGTATAATATTTAGGGTTGCTACTTTTGACACAGAAAAGTACCAGATTCACCCCCCTCCATACTATAGTCCGATACCCACTGTCCGCTGCTCTGCGTCTTTAGTGGAGAGAATCTAAAAATAGACCCTTGTAGCAACGAATGTAATAACTTATTATATTTAAATAACTGCTGATAATTTAATACCGCAAACACAAACACAGCTAAAAACGTCTTTTAATGTGATTGCTCTCCAGAATGACCTCCAGATCTTTGGTCTCAAGTCGTCAGAGAGAAGAAAGTGTGATGTTTTTTTGTTTTTTTTTTTACCTATTTAAGGAGGAGGCTTAGAGAACATTCAAATTAAGACTTTTTGTGCAGCTGGTTTTATTTATTTAAATAAAACTTTTTTTTTCCAACTTTTTTTTTTGTCCATATCCAAAAAGTTTGTCTTAAAAGCATTTGAGACCGTTAGTGCTATTGGCTCCAGGGGTATTTGCCATATTTCAGATTTACACTCCACTGTCCCATACCTCTTTAGGGGCTGATGCCCATGTGCTGTCAAGCCTGAATGACTCTGCCCCCAGGCCACAGAGCCCACACTCTTCACACGCTCTTCTGCCTGTGCACCCCTTACACACACTCAGCTGTGGAAGTCCAAGTCAAGGAGCTGTGCTCTGTTTAAGAAACACGCCCGCAGTCCTGTATTTGAAACAAAATAAAAAAGATGAAAAATGAAAGCTTCGGTCGTACAATGTCTGAAACTTTAAAAGCATCGAAAGTGACATTTATCAAGTCCGTATACCTGGGCAGACGCGTCGTCTAATCCACCTAAATGCCAATGTAAGCCATTTAGCTGATCTCTCTTTCACTTATGTAAAATGTGTAAATAAGTTCACTTCCTAGCTTCAGAAAATGTCAAAAATGATTGTTCCCACGTTGAGAAAAAGTGCATACATGGTTAATGTATGTCAAAAAGAGTAAAACATTAACATATCACTTCATAATCATAATCACTTCTCGTCCAATTCTTGTGAATGATAATATTGGGTTAACATGAGGAAATATGTCAAAATTTATTGCAGAATTGCAATGAAATTTCAGAAAAATGCAACCCTCTTATGTTTCGTGACAATTTTTTTCCACATTAAATGTTAAGACTCTATCCCAGTTTGAGGTCATTAACCTTTAACAGAGATACAATTCATACTAATTACTATACAAATTAATTTTTTTTGACGCGTTCACTATGTACATGTATGTGGTTCCCGGTCAGTTTTACCAGTAGCTTAATCTCTGGACAGGTATTCAATCAATCAATCAATCAATTTATTTTTATAAAGCGCTTTTCACGTTTCCATGTCACAAAGACGCTTTACGTACAGTGAAATACAATATGTCCCAGGCCTGACCCCCCAAAAGCATGCTACAGTGGCAAGGAAAAACGACCTAAGCTGGCAGGAAGAAACCTTGAGAGGAACCCGGCTTAATGGGGGAGCCCATCCTCCGCTGGCCAGCACTAGGAGCTGAATTAAACAATCTAATATCCATATTGTTTTATGCTCTCCAGTCGAGGAGTTCCAAGATATTGTAACATTCGTAGGAGAGCGTTGGGAGCCCAGATGGCTGGAGTCCTGTCTAATGGTCCACTGGTTGCCCGGTGTTATTCTGTTGCGTTAAGAGGGGTTCTCTGTTGGAGGAGACACAGACACTAAATTTAGACTAAATTCAATTAAAATAGCACTGGATCAAATAGCACTGCAACCCCGCGGCTTTCTCGGTTTTCTTGAAGAGCTTCAAATAGCCCTTCTCAGCGTTAGCGCTTAACGGTGCACCAGTGTCGAACAAAAAACCGCAAACCCAACTACGCCCCCTAGCGTTATCCCATGCGTCATGGACCAAAAAAGAGCCATTAAACTGTGAAAACGTACAGGTTTTCGATGTCAGCCATTATGCTTACGCTCAAAGGGAATTGGGCGAAGGCCAGGTGCCAGGAACCTTCTAGAAGCCATGTTTAATTTGATTGAGTGGGCTGGATAAAAGACAAAGTGGATGTGTTTACCCTCCTCCCACAGCGATTTCCTAATAGAAGTTCTATCCATAACATAAAATCACATCTTCAATTTATTTCAATAGCACTTCAGCCAGGACAACAGTCTTTGAAAAGAGCGTGTTGGGCGAGGCAGGGGAGGAATAATTGGTGATGAGTCCATTATCCAGGATATGTGAGAATCTCTGCCAGCGTGCCCCGTCCAGTGGGCTGGACAACTGTCTGCTCTAAATATTTAATAGCGCTGACAGGAAGAATATTTTATTAGTTGTGGAAGCAGGTTGCAGACCACTTGATCTCCAGACCTCTGAAGACTTCAGAGATTAGACAAATTATGTAACAGTGGTCTCCTGTAGGTTAAAAAAAAAAAAAAAAAAAAAGTTGCTGTGTGTGTCTATGCAAGCAAAGCCATGTTAAATTACAGTATACACCTTTTTACTGCCTGTGGTGGTATCAGATATGCTTCGCAGTATCAGATTTAATACAGACAACTAATGGATATATTGGATAGCCCTAATTGGGGGGGGGCACAATTGCCTTATGCTTATGCTCATGAATCCAAATGCATAGATTATGGGAAGGGTATGAAAAAAAGGATGTTTTTGGATGTTTCAGTGAGCACAGTTGGATCAGTAATTAGGAAGTGGGTGCTGCGTCGCACCACCCAGGCACCGCCAAGAACAGGTGGCCCCCAAAACTCAGCCTTCAGCATTGTGAGAGAACCTACAGAGAGGTTGCCAATCACTTTGAAGGAGCTACTGAGTCCAGGGGCTGGGAGTGGAGTTATGTCGCACCAGTCAACCATGGCAAGAGCTCTGCATAACAACTGGCCTGTATGGGAGAACGGCAAGAAAGCCGTAACTCAAAATGTACCAGCTGATAACATCTCTGGAGTTCGGCAGAAAGCATGACCGTGACCCAGCTGCGATGTGGGAAGTGGTTTTGCGATCAGATGAGACCAAGATTGAGCTTTCTGGCCCAAAGCATTTAAAAGCGTGCCTCGTTGATAACAAGATGTCGCCTGTGTTTGTGCACATCAATAAAATTGATTGAGACCCTTCCAGACATGAACGGAATGACAGGAACAACTAATCCTGCTTGATGTCAATCAAGTGAACGTGAAGAAGAAGCCCCGGAAGAATATGGTTGAATATGGTTTATTTTTAAAACGGAAAAATATCAACGTCACATAAAATGAATGATACGTATTTTATTGTATCTTCTAAACACACTGTATTGCTTGTATCGTTTTATTTTATTTCAGTGCAAACATCAAAATTAAATCCATCCATCGTTTACATGCGTGGCAGTTTGATATATTTGCATTGTCCTATAGATGTCTGTACATTTTTAATATATTAATTAACAGCGCATGAAATATCTCAGTCCCTCATGACATGTACTTACAATTAGCAGATGAAATGTAATATTAAATTGTCATTCTCTCATGGCTCATTGATCTGAGTCACTGGATACAGGCTGCCATAGTTTCATGGTTTGAATGGTTGATATCCAACTCAAGCCCTTGTCTGAGTTTTCCTCCCTGACAGTTCTTTGAGCATTGATTCAGGTCTGTAATGGAGGTGAAATGGGAGGTCACATCTCCGTATTGATAAAGACACCCAAACCTTTCTCTACGTGCTGAAAGGCAAATAAACTCCCCGGCCCTTCTCTCCCGACCCGGTGAGGAGCGCTGACGCACCACTAACATCGCTGTGACACAGGAACACAGATATCACTGGGTCTTTCAAAACAAACTGTCATTATTTCAGGAATCGGGATGGCAGAGTTTATTATGAAGGAGAGGAGATATCAACATACAATTTTTTTGCACATATTGTGCACTTATGTGCCAATGAGTAGTGACACGTGTTTGTGTGTGTGTATATGTATATATATGTAAACAGGGATGTCGATTATTAGATCTTAGATTCTACCAGATGTCTGAAAGAAACCGGGCCTGTATCGTTAGGGCCACGCATTACGGGGCCACAGACCCCACCTTCGGCGTAAGGAACGGGCTCCGGGATTCTTCGGGGGATTTTTCCACTCATAAGTCTAATGAATGGAGGTTTTTGGTTGGACCATTCGCTGTGAACCCTAGATGAGCGTTTCTGAGATACCGGAACCGGCATGCCTGGCACCAACGATAATTCCACTCTCGTTTTGGCCCGATGTTGAGTCCAACACGTGACTCCCTGAATTGGTGTACCTATTAAAATGGAAACTCAGTATATATATATACATTTCGATTCCGTACCTTCTCCCTACATTTCGATTCCGTACCCTCTCCCTACATTTCGATTCCGTACCCTCTCTTTACATTTAGATTCCGTACCTTCTCCCTACATTTCGGATCCGTACCCTCTGCCTACATCTCGATTCTGTACCCTCTCTTTACATTTCGATTCCGTACCCTCTCCCTACATTTCGGATCCGTACCCTCTGCCTACATCTCGATTCTGTACCCTCTCTTTACATTTCGGATCCGTACCCTCTCCCTAGATTTCGATTCTGTACCCTCTCTTTACATTTCGTTAAGACCCAGCTGCAGCTCCTCAGCCAGTAGGACGGTTTTCTGCTTGCTGAAGCACGAGACCCCATATCTACTCATTCAGACGGTGACGGGGCACTTCGTCTTCCTCGGAGGCAAAGAACATTAAGCATCGATTCTTTAGGCTAGGGGTGCACAGGTATAAAACAAAGTTAGTCAAGAAAGTCAAAAAAGTATTCCTGGTCGTGGAAAGTTAATATGACCCACACATTCACAACAACCAGTTCAGATAAAGCCTTTTGTGTAAACATAAGGATAAACGCTTCATGTTCTCAGGTCCTTAGAGTAGGATCCCCGGTTCACTATCCCCAAAGGACAACCTTACATCAGCTATGTTCACCATAGTGAAAAGTCCCCCCTCTCCAGATGCTTAGTTTTCACTGGCTGAGGAAGACATACCCTGTTAACAAGGAGAAGGGAGAAGCAGGCGCCATTGGTCCACGGAGCAAACCCACATGTCTGTTCCGCTGGATACTGCCTACCGTTAAATGGGCAGAGCAGTTCTGGGTCTTTCTGCTTCTCCTGGTCAGTTTTCTTCACCGTCTTACTTGTACGCATCACTACTCTGGCAATTATTCCATACTGTGTTCCCAGTGAAAAGGGGAAGCAGGAATGCCCCTCTACTGACATACACACCTCAGATAAATTAGATCTGTTCTTGTTTTCAGAGTAGGCCACAAATTTTGCTTTTCTCTTTTTCAGCCTATTCACCATCTTCTGATCATTCATGCACATTTACTGACACCATACAGCTGCTTTTCTTACTGGTAATTAAATTAATCATGTAATATCATTCTGTTTACAGACATTCACGACATGTAGCGTCACACCTGGCAGGGTCTGACTTCTGCGGGCTCAGACCACAGCCACCAGTGAGATGCAGGCAGCAACAGGCCTCAGGGCGAAAGCCTCCACTTGATGAAGACTTTGTGACACGTCAGTTGGTAAAACCTCGCCGCAGTTCATTTGTTAAGCCTTTACGACAGAGGTTTAAAAGCATCTGTCGACAGTGGTTTAAAAGCATTGTGGGATTATCCCCGGGGTCCTGTGTCAGTGGGGCCTGGTTAAATGCACGGTCATCCACAGGATTCCAAGGCTGGTATTGGATGATCTTAAACCAGTACAGATTTTTTTCCGTTTGTGAATGAATGGAGTCTGCTTTAGTGGACACGCTTAAGCAGACTTCTCTTCATCACATACATCAATCCAATCGACCCGTTTCAAGGCGTCTCTCAAAACTGTTTTATGCTATTATCGTTACGCGTATCACTATTGTTGTTGTTGTTGCGATAATGGGCGTGCCCCAAACATCTCCTGCACGTGTTCACGTCGGGACCCATGCCAGTTCGAAAGGGGGACTTGTTTAACGGTGATGGACACAACGGTGTTTTTGGCACGGCTGGCGGATTAATTATCTGACACTCAGGACACACCCTACACCAATTACAGATGTCGTCCCAAAGGCCGTGCCTGGAAAATCGATCTGCGGCTCACCGCTCGGTTTTGTCCATTCCTCCAACAGTGGGAGGGAGCGGCCGTGTGTCGATACTGATAAAGAACCATTTGAACAGGCAGTGATCGCATTCAGTTGTTAGTGGTACTTAGTCATCACAAGCCTCGCTGCTGTTATCTTCATTGTAATTAACATTGTCATTGTTATCAATACGATCAACTGTCACATTATCTAACTTGCTCTGAGTCACTGGATACAGGATGCCTCCAAGTTAATTATCTACAAATTTAATTTGCAGGTTTCTTCGCAACACATTTTGACATTTTTCTGTTGGGCTTCACAGTGAAAGATGTTAGGGTTTGAAAATGTTTTTTTAAATTCATTTTAAATCCCGCTTAGAAAAAAAAAGAAAAGGCTTTTGCGTTATCTTATTTAAAATATCACGATTGCTCATTTTAATCTCCTGCAGGACGAAGAGCTTTGTCAAAAACAATATTTGGTTATCTGGGTTTTACGACAAAACCGTTTAAATATTATTTCCAATTAAGATTGGATGAGTCTTATTCAGCTTAAATCCTTCTCCATCAACCCCATACGGAAGCCTTACAGTGGCAGTACTGAAGGGCGAATGACCAGATAACACATTATATTGGCGAGATTGTCACTACAATTAAAATTTTTGCCCTCAGACAATGATCTAACGTTACCCTGCCTCTGCTCATAGGAAGGCTTTAAAAAGCAACATCAAAAATATCAGTGAAACGAGACCTCGCCGCAGTTCGAGAGTGCCGCAGGGTGTGTTTATTTGTTTTTGTTCAATGACAGATTGTCTGTGAAGCCCAGCTATCGAAGTGTACTAAACAAAGCAATAAAGGGCGTATCCGAGTTGGGGTGGCATCTGATCTCTGTGCTGAAAAGGGAAATGACCATTCACAGCAGAGAGGCAGGCTCCACATGAGAGTCAGAATGAGAGATTTATCTTTTCCGTTGTTACCAGACAATGAAGGGTTAACACATGCTGTATTCTTGTGTTACAGAGCCTAGGCTCCACCGCACATTCCAGGGAGTTTACTTAAACAGTAAGAAAGGGTTAATTTATGACGCAGCAGATCCTAATTGGAAGCATCAAATCGGAATCAGTGAAATAATGATAATAGCTGTCATGTGGACTTCCTGGTTACGCTGATTTTATTAGGAATTAACCAGGCGCACAAGAACAAATCTAGTCAAACACAATCCAACACTCCTGTTGTCTCAGCCCAACATCCGCGTGGGTGGGTCAATATGGGTATAAGCTCCCGAAAAAGGATGGCCAAGAACGACAACGAGAAAAAAAAACAAAGTAATTAGCTACGTTCCCCGCTGCCATGCTTCTGCGGGGCTTTCCCGTGTGCGTGCCGAGAAATTGGCTGTTGGCGGGAGCCTGAAGCCCCAGGCTTAAAGTCTCTTTCATTTCCCTCTCTAGCACCTCCTGCCATCAACAGCTGTGACCTGACTTCACTCTCGCACACGCCCAGATACCCATCAAAAGCAGAAATGCAAATATTTTCTATCCATTGAGTTTCTATTTGAAATATACTGTGATTGTACGCAACGTGTTGCCACAAAACCAAATCCGTGATTTTTTGTCAGATTTGTCTGTATATGGTATTACTGTGTATTATCTACCATCCGTCTGTATATGGTATTACTGTGTATTATCTACCATCCGTCTGTATATGGTATTACCATGAATTATGTACCATTTATCTGTATATGGTATTACCATATATTATGCCCTAAAACTCCAAATCCCAGGGAAAGAAAGTTTTACTTTGGAAAAGAAGCATAACCCTAAAGATCAAACATATAGCCCCCGTTAGATTTTGCCAATGTAAACGACAGGTTGAATAATATCTTACCGCCCAGCAATAGCTAACTAACCCTGGCTTTAGCCCACATCTAAACGTCAGGGCTTCCTAAGTCCCAAAAAGGGGGTCCCCCTCTAGAAACAAAAATAGGTGCAAACGCATTTGGCCCCAATTATGCACGACAGTGAAAACGTGGGTAATGTGTTATTGGTGAAAATAAACAATATTAACAACACGAGCTATAGAAAACCAGGCAGAGTGGCATTTTATTTAGCAAATAAGAACATGCTCTTTAAAAAGTGGCATTTTACATAAAACTTTATCGAAAACAGATTTCTTTTTTTTTCTTTTTCCCTTCTCCTCTTGTCAAGGGTTGACCACAGGTTGCTTTAACACAGTGGCTTGCAAGGCAAACGCATAACGGTACTCTGAGTCTGGCCTTACATTCATGTCGATAATGTTCGAGTTTACAGAGGGAGCTGTCAGTGCACACTGGCCTGATCCCTGCAATGTTCTGTTTCTGTTTCTGTTTCTGTTTCTGTTCTGTGCAACCGTTTCAATTCAGCTTCCACCAGGAGAAATCTAACCACTAGATGACAGTAAAGGTCTTTTTGTACCTGTTAAAAACCCTGCTTGGTACAATGACCAAAGGAAAAATATTAACTTTTAATCATTAATATTATTTCTCCCTCTCACTTTATTCGAATAAATGTATTCTTAATGATAATTATTAATTGAATTCCATATTATTATGTTTTATTGGAGATAGCGCTTTTTTTTTTAACCTCAAAACTACCAGTTAAGTACCAGTTAGGAGGAGACGTCAAAAACCCCAAAAGTATTTTGGTATACCATGGTTACTAGGTAACCGCAGTAAAGAGAAGTGGTTGGGGTGAACTGTGGAAATTGATACCACTATTTCTCCCACCAGAACCAAAGGCAGAGAGAACCAGAACTGCAGCATGGTGAGGGTGAACGGTTTCTCCCACCAGAACCACAGGCAGAAAGAACCAGAACCAGAACCACAGGCAAAGAGAACCAGAACTGCAGCCCCCTAGTCAGCAAGCACTGCTCTGTTTGCCACAAAATCTGTTTGCCACATACTAACATGCTCTTAGAAGTTTCACTGGTTTGTCGCTGAGACCGATTCAGTCACTGAGATAGAAATAGTGGTAGAGCTATGCTTTTTAATTAGAAGGGACTATATTTTTGGTCAGTTAATAAAGTGTTTCCCAACCAGTGACGAGTGAAGAGTATCAAGGATGCCAGATCTAAAAGCAGTCACCGATTGTTCAGCTGGGTTTGGTGTGACAAATGAGGCCAGGTAGTGAGAACTTCCTCAGTTCTCATCACATGACATGTGCCTTTCTGATGGCAAAATAAAGAGGATTTAGGTCAAAAAAAAAATTCTTATGCTGTGCAAGTCACTGGCTTGTCTAAACCTACAGATTTAGTTAAAGCGGCCTTTTTAGGGCATTCATACTTAATATGTATAATGGGAATTCATCGGCAGGTGTGGCAGAGAAGGTAATGGAACCTTTCGTTTATGCTAAAATGAACACATATAATCCTGTGATACAAATAAATAGGTTTCAGCGAACCACGTGACACCTCCCAGACGTGACACCTCCCAGACGTAACACCTCCCAGACTTGAAGTGACTTGTCCTGATTGTTCCACCTCAATGATGCCAGCGAAGAGCGGAAAGTCCCGGGCCAGAGATGCCAGAGGTCCTGATATGGACTAGACCCCTGTGGCACTGGGTACTGCATCGTCTTGATCAGGGTTGGCAAACATTGCTTTACGTTGGCGGCTCACACAGCTGAGGTGGGGCAGATGAGAATGGGGTAGGTGAGAATGGGGCAGGTGAGAATGGGGCAGATGAGAATGGGGTAGGTGAGAATGGGGCAGGTGAGAATGGGGCAGGTGAGAATGGGGCAGATGAGAATGGGGCAGTTGAGCATTGGGTAGGGGAGAATCTGAAGTTTATCTTGCCTTATTGCTTAATAATCAACTAGTTCCTTCATTTCCGATCAGTGCTAAACCAGTCTATTCGGCTGTGTGGGCTACAGTGCATCAAATGGCATTTGGCAAAGGCGAATCGAGCTTCTGCACTGTGCGCCTCTGTGTAGGCAAGCTGAGGTGTAGCAGCACAAATAGCATTTGTCAAAGGTGAATCGAGCTTCTGCACCGTGCGCCTGTGTGTAGGCAAGGACCGTAGCGATTAGCTGAGGTGTGGCAGCACAAATAGGATTTGTCAAAGGCGAATCGAGCTTCTGCACCGTGCGCCTGTGTGTAGGCAAGGGCTGTAGCGATTAGCTGAGGTGTAGCAGCACAAATAGCATTTGTCAAAGTCGAATCGAGCTTCTGCACCGTGCGCCAGTGTGTAGGCAAGCTGAGGTGTGGTAGCACAAATAGCTTTTGAAAAATGTAAAATGTCCAACTTAACACATATGAAAAAAGAATGGAATTCACAAGTAAAGTTCACAAGCATCACTTTAATCGATCAGGCGTTGAGTTTACTGTGGATAAGAAAGGCTTTTAGGGGATTCTTGAGACAGTTGCTCAGACTACAGAGGAAGGCAACATAAAAAGGGGACATGGTATTACATATTAAAAGACAGAAAAGCTCAGACTACATGACTGCAGAGAAAGGTAACAGATAAAGCAGGGCGAAGTATATATAAAATCAAAAAGCTTGTAAACGTTTTGTATGTGCATTTTCAGTCTCTCTGTTCTAGAACAACTGTTGGGAATTTTCTTCCAATTACGCCCAGTTCGTGCAGCACACAAAAAAATTTTAATCTGATGATGAACTTTTATGATCTGACACGACGTATGAATTCCTTTCACTCGTGTTGGAGTTTCCCCTTTTCCATCAAGTATTTCAAGCTCCAACTGACTCGCCTGTTAACCCACTAACCTTGGCTTCCACATATACATTTTTGTCCAGCAAGTTTTTTAACACACCGTTCTTTGGTCAACAAAGCATGCAGCAGTTCCTGATACAGAGGAGTGTCTCTTCAATGAATATGTTTACCGGAACAAGATGCAGGTTCTCCGGTGTTTCTAGCAGTGTAATGAGCTGATCTCCACATAAAATGTTTTGGTTTTCTCGATTCTTTTAACCCTCAGTATTTAGTGTGCATGACACATCACAAATCTTTTACATACCCGCCTAGAATGCTGACCAGCTGACCCCCATCAAAAGTTCAACAGTTTCATCAATGGTATGAACAGCCTCAATGTTTCAAATACTGTTGAAAGGAAGTGAGACATTTGATAGAAAGTAAAGATGCTTATGGAAATTCCCTTCTAGAACACAGAATTCTATATAATTCTTGATGGGCCATGCCCTGTTAAGTACATTTACATTACATTTTTTGTTGCTTAGCAGACGCTTTTATCCAAAGCAACTGACAGAGCTTACATTTCTACATTCATCCTTTTACACAGCTGGATATTTTACTGAAGCAATTCAGGTTAAGTACCTTGCTCAAGGGTACAACAGCTGGGGTGGGACGTCAACCAGCCACCTTTCAGTCACAAGCCTGCAGACTTCACAACTACACCCCCTGGCTGCCAGCGGCCAGCTATCAGTAAATTAAGTATCTGCAATGAGATGGAGATCAGCGTTCTCAGAGTTTGTTCGTTCCATGTAGAACGACCTGTGCTGTGTGAATCGTCGTGCTTGCTAATGGCTTGTGCTCCAGAGAATAAAATAGATTATTTTTCCAGCTGCCGAGCGGCACCCCTGATTCCTCGTTAAATGTCTAGAGAAGAATGGATCTTCTCAATGCTCTCCAAGAACATTATGACACCCGGGTGATTTCATCTACAACTATTCCAGGGAGATTCCATGGGTTCAAAAAGTAATTTCTTATTTTCCCAAAACTCCTCTTATGAGTCTGTTTTCTTTATTGAGTGAAGAAAAAAAGTAATAAAAAGTCTCCTCTAACGAAAAATGTAAGACTCAAAAGTGGCAGGGAATTGCCAATGAGCTAGACATTGACTTTATAAAAATATTTATTTTTAACGGAAATTTTTAGACAGAGATATCATTTACTGATAAGATTACTGTGTCAAGGCATAAGTTAAAATATTATAGTAATTCCAATAGTTAAAATGCACGCGTGTCGAGGGGTATGATGTAATACAGTACTGTGTATGCGACCCCTGTCTGATTTCTTAGATTTGTTTACTTGCTTATTAAGTTATTGTTGAATGTTACGGCTGTAAAACAACTGAATTTACTTATGTTACGATTATGTTATAAATTGGCGAAGGCATAAACTTTTAAAATTGTGGTAAGATGTTAATCAATATTTAAATGAAATGAAATCAATATTTAATATTGATAGCAAATCAATATGTAAATGAAATGAACACAGACAACCTGGTGAAAATGTAAGAGTTGATGAAACAAAAGGGGCTTTCACGAACACACTTGGGGGTGAAAAAGGGTTTATTTTATTCTGGACAGGTGCTGATCTATTGACTCTTTAGAGAGGCAGCCTTGATGAGGCTGTGCGAAGAGCTTTTGTCGCCATGTGGCTTTTGCTGAGCAGACGTAGAAGAGAGTAAGAAATGGGTTGTTTTTCTGGTTTTGTGCTGAGTTGTGATTTATGTTTTCGTGGGTGGATCCCGCTGTGTATGATAAGGGTGTCAAGAGGCGGCCCGTGTGTCTAACACAGGTACAGAATCCACCCAAGGGAAACGTCCTAGACATTGACCACTGCTCCAAATCACTGGAAAAAACGGACTTAATATGAAAATAGATTAAATGTGGTACAAAAGATTAATTCGAAAAATGTTCAGAATATGAATATGAGCCCTAAGTTTTGAGATCTCAACTCATGCACCATATGTTTCTATAAAAGTCTACGATTCAGATGTAAATGTTTGAAAGTTATTATTTCAAAGGCATTATCACCAATAACGACAGCAATTGAGAAACTCATCTCTCTGGATGTACAGGCATATGGGTGAAAAGCTCATCATGAAAAAAACAGACAAAAGTTGATGCCAAGAGTATTTTTTCTGAGAAGCACTGTGTTTTATTGAGGGAATTTCAGACTTACTTTTGTTTATCTAAGAAATAAAATGGCACAATGACAACAAACAGGTCATTCAGACACAAAGCATTTCTGAACTGTACATGTTACAACACACACACACACACACACACACACAACACACACACAACACACACACACACACACACACACACACACACACACACACACAAAGTTACTCAGCAGCTAACAGAAATGTTTTGAATAATATTATTCTAAAGCACCTCAACAATATTTTACATACACTCTAGAAAACGGCAACATTGTTTGGTAATGCAGATGTATTCATTGACAAGAATTACATGCAAGCATGTTGGCAAATCTCCAAATATCAAAAGTATTGTGTAACAGTTCAAACAGGTGCCAGTATCAAGTCTAAAGTCTGACACGTAACACAGAACTGAGCAGTCTGTGTGGAGAGTCTAAAGTCTGACACGTAACACAGAACT
>JAOYSI010027513.1:17405-32281 GCA_025775065.1 Hiodon alosoides
ACAGAACTGAGCAGTCTGTGTGGAGAGTCTAAAGTCTGACACGTAACACAGAACTGAGCAGTCTGTGTGGAGAGTCTAAAGTCTGACACGTAACACAGAACTGAGCAGTCTGTGTGGAGAGTCTAAAGTCTGACACGTAACACAGGACTGAGCAGTCTGTGTGGAGAGCCTAAAGTCTGATATGTAACACAGAACTGAGCAGTCTGTGTGGAGAGCCTAAATTCTGACGCTTTACACAAACCACAAGCATGCAGGTGATTGGTTTAAAATAAAAACAGTGCAATATGAGGGAATAGTCACTCATCAATGAACCAATGAAACGATATACACAGAGATAGTGTGACCAAGTGACGAAGATGCTCTCATACGTTTTCTTTATTTCTTTATGCTTGGATAAATCTGAGGAGCCCCCGAAGAGTTTGGGAATCACAGAGGATCCAATACAAATTAGCATTTGAAACACTTGTAAAAAATATTCCGTTTTATTACGGAGAACATAGAGCAAATAGTCTGACACTGAAACTGACATGGCCAGTGAAAAAGCTGTATCCCTCTGTTATTGACAGATTGATTTGTTTGTTTTTTTTTTTTTAATCTTTAAAACAATGTTCGACTGCATTTTTGACCGCAGGTGAATGCTGTTCGGTGTTTTCCGCTGGGAAGACTTCAGTGGGTGTATAACGATAGACATCTTCCTGCATGGGGTTTGCAGATAATACTTTCTTTGCTCCATTGAAAGCATCAAAGAGATGCGACGTGAAAACAGGCTGGTTTACCGAAGTAGGCAGAAACAATCAGCTTCATGACTCCTTTCAAAGTGAAAGGAGCGCGTCTCGGTTGTATATATATACACCTGCGCTCAGTCTCCGGGGATAGACAAGTCTGAGGTCAGACAAGCAGGTCAACCTGCAGTGCAAGGGAAAAGCATGGCTCCTCGGGCTGCAATTCTTCTCCTGTTGGCTTTGGGTCTCTGCAGTTACGCCGTGGGTAAGACTGACAAAAGCGAACCGCCTCTGCTTTTGTTTACTGTTCACTTTTAACGTGACACATTCGGTCTGACCGAATTCTCCGTTCTTTCCCAGCGGCTTTGTTGCCTCCACACAAACTAGAGCCTTTAACGTCAATCTTTTCTCTCAGCATAAACCACAGATGCTACAGGCGCACAGGGCTGTGGTGTACAGGATCATGACCTGGGTCCCAGCAAGGCTGTGCTGATTTTAAAGCTTTTAGATGGAGATGGAGTTTTCAAAGCACCTGTTATGGCCTGCCTTATGTAATGAAGAGCCATATGTGTGTGGCAGAAATGGGAGTCCTTGTCTGGATGCCCTTTAAAATTTAGACAGCAAGTGATCCATTACAAGCCTGGCCTTAGAATATCTATTAGTCCATTAATCCATTAAATGGCCACAACTCCAGCTTCGTTACTGAATGGCGAATTAGTCCGTGACTGAATAGCGAGTAATTCAGAAAGCCATGTGGAATCACGTTTATTGCTAACAATGTCAAATGCTATGCTTACTTATTCAGGGACACCAGCGATGCCAACCGTTAATTAGCACGCCCTATCAATGGGAAATTACGCATGTATAACTTACTGTGTGCAAATTTGTTACACAATTTTAAAGACTGAGTAGGCTGATGGTTTGTGTGTTGAAAGCAATGGGAGAAGACGCCCAGGACTGTTGTCTGAGCACCACTACCAAGCCTATCCCCTTAAGAATACTGAAATCCTTCAGGATTCAGACGGCAAACGGTGGCTGCCGAATACCAGCGATTCAGTGAGTGCCGTTATGGTTAATTAATACCTTTCTATGGGAGCCATGGGTGTGTTTCAGGGGATGTTTTGTTGTGTTATTGGCCGGGCTTTATCTGTAACAAAGTTAAAGCCACTTTTAGCATTGTTAGCACGTAGCTGAAACAAAGTCAAGGCGACTGTTAGCATTGTTAGCACGTAGCTGAAACAAAGTTAACACGACTGTTAGCGTTGTTAGCATGTAGCTGTAGCAAAGTTAAAGGGACTGATAGCATTCTTAGCCTTTTAAACAATAGTTGAGCCAAGAACAGATGGATAATGCGTCAATAATTTCCACAAAGGAGCTCTTTCCTGATGACGAAGAGAGAAAAAAACCATGGAAAACAACAATGTAGTTTTAAATAAATTACTAATGTGACCATTTTGCCTGCAGATTCATCACTCTGAAGAACCTGAAGCTATGCGCTCCCTTACCTGTGGAAAATGACTGGGTGGCCAGACTAATTCAGGGGCTGAAACGCAAGCAGAAGAGGACTCCCACAGTCAGTCATACCTAGCAACTCAGTTAAGCTAGGCAACTCAAAATGTCGAAGAAAAACAGAAGATAAACTGTTAGCATCAGCATTAACCAGATTTTTTTTAATGGGCATGAAAAAGCATTTATTGTACAAGATGCTGATCTGCGTTCCTGGTCAACTGCTTTTAACTACTTTTCTTGGCAATTAAAATGTTTTATGCTATAGATGCTGTCAGACTGTCTATTCTTTTCAGATCAAAAATTACCCCAGTTTCCCACCTACAAGTGGAAAAGGTGATGTTAAGCAGAAATACAAAATGACCAACAGAGTGAAAATCTCCTTTAAACGGGCATTACTTAGATGAATTGTTTTCTTTGTTTCACTTCTCAACATTCTACACAATATGAAGAACTGGAATTAAGGGTTCACAGCAGATACAAGAACATGTTAACCCTCTAGTTTTACTGAGAGGCCCCCAAGTTCAGAAGTCAGTGAACAACGTTTGGCAGTAATATTACTTTTGTGAGGAAATGAATAACACATTGGAAAGCCCCTCACTCGGAGGCCGCAATAAACTTCCCAACACTGAGGACATTGACATTCTCCTGAGTGCAGTGATTGTCTGGGGGTCAAACACATGTCTTTGTAAAGGACATTTTCCCGTAATCACAACAAATGTGGAACATTGCGACATATTGAAACCTAATATTCCAAACCTCCAGATCCAGAGCAGGGTTTGCGAGCCACAGTTACATTAACGTGCCAAATATAACTATCCACTGCAGTACCTTTCTCACCGGCAGTGGCTAGATCTAGTGTCCAGTCATACTGGCATTGATTCAAACTTCCCAGTATTACACTCTCACTATGCTGCTGTTGTAAAGGACACGTTACAACAACGTTGAGTCCTGTGCGCTATTCAGCACGGCTACTAACTGTATCGGAAAAATAAGTGCACAAATGGTGATTTAAAAATTTTCTCTCTTCACCAATCATTTGTGCGTGAAATTATAATGATTAAGTTATGACTGCACAACAGTAGCTGAAAGTGATATTCCATGTTTCGTCACTATATTCCTCAAACTCAAGATTAAAT
This sequence comes from Hiodon alosoides, assembly GCA_025775065.1. Lineage (NCBI taxonomy): Eukaryota > Metazoa > Chordata > Actinopteri > Hiodontiformes > Hiodontidae > Hiodon > Hiodon alosoides. Next base: position 20,773 of record JAOYSI010027513.1, read on the forward strand.
TCTGAATCAGAAAATCTGCTACATATTGCGTTTAATGTAAATAAATCTACAATCATGTTTATTTTGAATTGGACAAAGAAACAATAATCTTAACATAACACTTCCTGTGTGTCTAATGATTACATGTAGTAAATCATATACATAATGCTGTAAAAAAAAAAACGCGCCTGGATATCAATTAAAACGAAGTGTCCACTTGAGTGTTTACTATGCAGATAAGTTAAGTCCATTCACAAGCCAAACAGTTTTTTGTTTTTTTTTGTTCCCCTCAGGGGGAAGGATTTGTGAGCCAAATCGAAACTTAAATCTGTGATATAAAGAGCCTCACAGCCTCCAGTTTGTGGACTTTGCAGAGAAAGTCAGAAACCGCCTTTCTTACCCTGACAAACAGTACCACAGCACAGCAATGGCTTCAGGCATTCCTACCCTCTGCTGTTGGGTGTTCATCGCCTGCTTCTGTTCAAAAGGTATCGAGTGTGTGTTTGTCTGTGTGTGTGTGTGTGTGTGTGTGTGTGTGTGCGTGTCTGTCTGTGTGTGTGTTTGTCTATGTGTGTGTGTGTGTGCGTGCACATGCGTGTCTGTCTGTGTGTGTGTTTGTCTATGTGTGTGTGTGTGTGTGTGTGTGTGTGTGTGTCTTCTATGCCCATTGTGATCAGTTTTCTCCCAATTATTCTGCTCCCCAGTGATTCAGGGTGAGCGAGCGTTTGACTGCTGCCTGAGTGTTAGCACCACCAAAATACCACAGTTTCTGGTCAGGGGCTACATGCGCCAGGGAGATGAATGCAATATTCACGCCATAATGTAAGTATGGGCTATGATGATCCTGTCACACCTAACATTTAACAAGCTAGCAATGTCTTCAAGTAGCAACACCGGTGAAGCTGTATGACAGGGTATACTTCAAAATGAGAAATGAGCTTCAGGTAAAAACTAATTAAGAATAATACACAAACAAATGTCAGAAACGAGTGGACTGCAAGTTGTTACCACTTTGTTGCAGGATCTGACTTAATGTGGAGCACCTTTATTGCTTAATGACAATATAAATCATGACAACTGATCGGGTGGAAAATTTTAGTTGATTTTATGATACCAAGAGCTACTAGAGATACTGTGATACTTAGAGCCTCAGTGATTCTTGTGTTGGACTCTCTTTATAAAGAAAGCAATGGGATGTAATAACGACATGCTTCTCTATCAGCTTTATAACCAGGAAAGGCCGCAAACTCTGTGCCCCCACTGAGCCAGCCTGGGTCAAGAAACTCACAAACATTCTGGACAACCAGCTGGAAGTGTGCAAAGCCAACCATTTCAAGGTAACTGACTGGGATTTGTGGAATTCGCTGGCTCTGCCAATGTCCAAGGTTCTTTTTATACATAGAATGCTTTTTTTGTTATTATGAGAAAGGCCTTTGTAACACAAATTACATTATTTTTCAGGTATTTCATTAAACAAACATCAATGACAGTGTAAATTTGAAAAAAATCTTTAAAGTAGTAAATTAAGAATTACATAAAATCTTATATCCACAGTCCTCATATCCTTTCAAAATCCAAAAAGAAGTAATTTTGTCACAGGTTTCCCCGCTAGATTTTCAAATTTTTCCCTCACTGTGAAACAGGCAAAGCTATCTATGTTGTGACCAACCGTGTTGACGAGATGCCTGTACCTTCTACACAGGGTAAAAGATGCAACAGTCTGAAGTTTGATAACTGATCCCAGGCGTCTCCATGGAATGAACACCATGACGATGTCTGCAGTAAGAGCTACTAGGACATCTGTTCAGTATCTAAGGCGCTCGATATTCAACTTCCCTTCTGTAAAAAGCTTTGTTAAAAAGAGTAGCCATGTGAAATAGCGACTTAGCCTTACAGTGACATTGCAGCTTTTATAAATGTCCATGCATCGTTATTTTTTTACATTTTTCTACGGTCGCCCTCTACGGTTGGGAAGTTTTTATTTCTCATTATGGAAACTTGGAAAATGGAGTGAAATCTTGCAATAACCAAACGTGACAATAAGACCATATTGTTTAAATGCTTTCGTATTGTTGTGCTAATATATATGGATGTCCTTTGACAATCTCAATGAAGAAAAGTGACTTCAGCTATTACAGAATTGGAGAGTTTGTTCTGTATGTTTGTAACATTACCGTTGTATTTAGAGCACTTTTTATGCAGGGCCCGTGTAATCCAAAAAGGTTCAGTAAAGGTTTTCTTTTTTTCTTTTTTAAAGTTGTCATTTTAAAGTAAAAATCATTTGTGTACCCTGATTTGAGTGTCCGTTGTCAAGTATTATTGAGGGAAATATTACGTTTTGCACGAGTTACACATACAAAGAATAGAAAGAAAAAAGTGTATGAAACTAGTTTTTTCATAGCTTTCCGTGCAATCAAAAAATAAGTCCAAAAAAAACCACATACAGCTAAATGAGGGCTAACAAAATTCTAATCGCAAAGCACAGTGTTTGTAGTTGCTATAAAACGTGATCTGACTTGTGATACAGACACAGAAACGACCACGCTGTGGTCGTAACTCAACTGGTCTGGTGTCTGCACTGTCACCCACCCAATAAATACACGTCTAACCCCTTTGCGCAATGAAATAATACTTGTCTGTGACACGGCGGTGCTACTTCAGCAGCTGGAGAATTGCCCGCAGATAACATCTGGACTGCAGAAGCACCTTCCCGGGGCGCGTAATAAAAATAACTGCCTCTGGTCTCTCATTTTTACAGAGTTCACTACTTCTCCACTCAAACCCAACACACAACTCATTCTCGCGCTTTCAGAAATTTAGGACAGCCTAGCACAGAATCTGGCCAAGCAATCTGGACAGAATATGATCTAAATTGATCTGATAAACCTGCTCAATGCCTTCTCTATCTCCAATAATAATATTTTGGCTAGTTCGACAAAAAGATGAGTGACCTGCATTCAGTTATCTAGTGGCTAATCTAATTCTCGGTCCCTAAAACCCTAAAAACACCCACACACCCCCAAATCTGCTTAGTTGAAATTTCATATTCTTGCAAGAAGGTTGAAATCTTTAAAATGTATATGTATTAATATGCGCAAACACGTTACATTGATAAACCTGTATGCCGGACATCTGAATCCACAGAAACCTTTTCTTCTGCAGTTTGGTTAGGCTTAGACTTGTGCTTCAACGTGCATCAGCGAGGTGTATTCACTATTGACGAGGGTAACGAGCCAAAATTGTGAAATGTGCACAACAAAACAAAATCAAAGTCAACTTGATATTGATATATATATTTTTATAAATGTTTGCAAATTATACAGTATAAGACAAGACATATTTCAGCTGTGTTCAGATCCACACCATATTATAAATACGCGTATTATATCGATCATATATAATCCACATTATAGCACATGGACAACAGAAGACATTAGTGCCACTTAGAAATATGTACAAGCAAGAGCGACAGAATAATTCCGACAGACCGATGGTTCCCGCAGGATGGGTCCTTTGGAACAAGATAAGGAACATGAAGCAATTTCAAGGCGGCGCTCTGAATTGCCTGAGGGTACCCTCTCATTTTTAACAAGGCGCCACAGTGTCCCGCCCCGCTCCCCTTCCGCCTACGACGGACAAAAAGCTAGGTCGTCTTGTTTACACTTCCGACAGAAAGAGAAGCTACGTCGGCCAGGACAAAGCCCCCCCCCAGCCTGTAGGACATTGTAGGTACACCATGTCATCATCACTGGCCCAACCTTTCTCTCTGCACTCAATCCCATGCCCGAGGCAACACAGAAAATGTATTTTTATTTTGCCTGTCGTTAACTGTTGAAAACTAATATTTCCCTACGGTAGCTCTGACTCCTAAAATCTATGACTAAATTAAACAAGTTAAATATATCTACAGTCCTAAAGTGATTTTAAATTAGTTTTGGTTTCCCATTAGACTATATAAAAAATTATATAATTGTACCACCAATTGAAAACAACGAGACACTGATTAAAAATGTATAGAAATTAAAATAAATATATATTTCAAACCTATGTAAAATGTACTTTAGCTAAGCTACATTAGCAGAGATATCCTCTTCGAAACGCCATCGCTTTATAAGAAGCTGCTGTTGATTTTGCGGGCTCCAGAAAAACAAGAGAAGCGCACGGCACGGTCAGTATAAAACAGAGGCTTACTTCTACACACGTCAGTATAAAACAGAGGCTTAGTTCTACACACGTCATTTATATACATAAACGGCGGCATCGCACAAGCACAGCGCTGTTAGTTCCAATTTTACAGCCATTTCCTGTTCTGGTGAAGGTAAGCAATAGATTATAAATTTCCGCAATTCATACTGAGGACGGCTACAAAACGCTATGCTATTACAGATAGCAACTTGGCACCTGAAAGTCGGTCATAATGGCCTGACCCCACACTGGGCTTTGAAACATTGATAACTGACTTTGTGATAACTGACTGCTTTGTGTGGAGAACCCAGCAAATCAGTCCATATCCCTCACAGAGATCGCAACTAATCCTTAACGTCCTCAAACATAGCTTTTCAACCCCACTATGCAGACACTGCCCCTAGCGAAGAAAAATTAAACCGTGCCGCTAATTGACGTTTGAAACAGAAATTTGAGCTACAGGCTGTTGGCTGTAAGTCACGTGCAGAAGCATTTAACTCTCCCGCCTGCGCCACGCTGGGGGGCTGAAAATAAATAATCGTCAGACACGGGAAAGCACGTGGTTTGGCCTGCGGAACGCCCTTTCCCAGAGCAAAGCCTGGCAGCAATGACGCTTATTCACGCTCCGTTTACTGGATGCAGTAAAACGAGAAAGCCGCGTCCGTTACACCATTCTACAGAGGGGGCGATGCTCCAAACTGGAGGGTGGGTTCTGGCATTCCTTCCCCTGGCAAAAGCAGCAGCCCCAAGCAGTGTCCAATAGGGGGGGAGGATACCTCTGATCCATGACACATCTCCTCTCCACCCGGAGAGATTTAATACACCCAACGCCTCGATGGAGAAAAACCTGTGCCGTTACACATGAGCCTAGTACGCGGCGAAACGTCCTTCCTTCCACCCCAGCAGAAGCCACTTTCTGGACACAGACGTACACAAAGAAGACGGTAACACCAATAAAAGTGCCCGTCTGAGGGGTTAGCCCACCATTTCAGGCCAGGGTCTCAAGCGCGTTTCTATGAGAGAGCAATCTCTGAATTTCTGTAGGAGAACACTAGGTTCTCCAGGGGTTCCAGGAACTTAGGCCCAGTTTACCAACAGCTCACAGCATCGGCACTTAATAAGGAAGTATCCCCGTTCCCTTCACATTAGCAGCTACCAAATATTAAGTATTAAAAATACTTTTTGGACAACAACTTCGTTACTCCCAGTCATTATAAAAACCTAAGGAATTGTGCCAGAAGAAGGTTGGTTAGGGCCAGGGGTTTCTGTACATCCAGCTTGCGGCGTTTCCCCTCTGGCTCAGTGGGACTCCTCTGTCAGTGTGACGTAGACGATGGGTACCAGACCCGTGCTGTCACCCAGGGCGCAGTGCAGCCAGTCAGGCTCCGCTTGGCTCAGGACGCGCAGTCTGTCCCCCTTGTTGAAGCTCAGCTGCCCAGGGTCTGTGGCAATGTGGTGGCACAGAGCTCGTACCTCCCTGGGACGGGGGGAGAGAATACACCTCCATCAACATAGCTGCATTTGGCGTGGAACAGGACACGGAATCTGGGCTCGCAGTCGGAATCTGGGCTCGCAGACATTTTAACCAACTAGCATAATTTATAATCAATCAACAACAATTTTTGCCGATTTGCATATACATTTTTCATGATAAATATTATAGCATTTTCATTTCAAATGGCAATAATAAGCTGCTGGAACGAATTCCACATTTTTGGAACCCACTAATCACACTTTGTATGAAGAAATGACACTTACAAAAACTTAGAAAACAGTATTAAATACAATTCTGTCAAACTTTGGTGTTGCATTTTCATCTGAGACACGGGAATTGTGTAACTTTTCCCAGATTTCCAGGGGCACTACCTGACTTGCTATTCACCACTGTCATTGCCATGGCAATATATTTAAATTTAAATTCAGACACACATAATATTCAGTTCTACTGCTACTGTACATACAACTTGCAACAGGACATTAAACTTGAATATAACTTCATTATTTGACTGAACAGGGAGATCTCCTACCATAAAGTCTGGGGCTTAATGGCCTGTGTCTCCAGTCGCAGGTCTGGGGGGCGGACATCCTTCTGAGAGGAGGAAGGAGGGGCTGAACGTTTCCCCACCACTACCGTCTGAGCCATGAGGTCCAGCATCGACCGGTCCAAGGTAAGCCACCCAGACGGCAACCTAAGGGGCACGTACAGAACAGGGCATGATTAGCAGAAAAATGATAAACTTTAGCACGGGTAAAATGTAAACCAGAGAATTCCTAACCTGCTCTTTTGAGACCTGCTGAGGCTCTGCTCTGCTCCCTCTGTCCTGGTGGGGTTGGAAGTTCCCGCGCCAAAAAGCCTGCCCCAACGCATCGCCGCTGAGGGCCTCTCCAGGTGTACCCCTGCCGTGCCCCCCTGGGTCTCCGGCTCCGCCACTGTGCTCCCTTTCACCATCGACTCTGGAGGGCTACCCATCCCTTTGCCCTCGTCCACCGAGCCACCACTGCCCTCCTGCTTCAGGTCAGCCTCCGCTCCCTCCACCACGCCCACCCTGGGAGGAGGCTGACTCCCCCGGTCCTCCACTCTGCTCCGCTCCGCCTTGCCCGTAGGTCTCTTCCTCTTCTCCCACTTGACGAACTTCGAGCCTTCTGCGGAGTTATCGATGTAGACCTGGGAGCTCTGCCTGAGCTGGTCCCACCAGCCGGCCTGCTTGGCCCTCTGACGAGCTCCCTCCGCAGCGGCCAGAGACTCGCGCTCCACCTTCCCCGCCCTCTCCGTCTGCGTCTCGCTCCCGACAACCCCGTGTGCTCGCCTCCCCCCTTCTAAATCCCCTCCCCCCTCATCCTTGTTACATTCTCTCAGGAGACCGGTGCCGGTTTGTGACAATCTCCACTCCCCGCCCCTTAGAGCCTCTGTCAGCGCTGGCCCCTCCCCCTTTGTCCCTCTCTGGAGCTCCGGACAGCCCCCCGTCTCCATCCCATCCCTCATTGGCTCCATTCTCTCCCTCCAGGGCCATTTCCAGCCCTCACTTGGCTCTTTCTTAAGCCCTGCCCCTTTAGCTCCCACCCCCTCTGTCTGAGCCTCGCCCCTAACTTTGCTCCACCCCCTCATCAGCTGGAAGGTGGAGCGCGCAGACTGCTCCAGCCCCTGTCCAGTGGAGCACAGCTGCTCTTTGTGACGGATGTGCTCTTGGCCCTTCCGCAGTTGGTGGGGCTCGAAGAGCAGGTCCAGGTCAAAGGGCAAGAGAGAGAGCGGCTGCAGCAGCAGGAGCAGCTCCTGGAACTGCGGCTGGCATGCGGCTTGTGACAGGAACAGGAAGCCCCAAGGCTGGTAGTGCGCCATGACAACGTCTAAAGATGGGAGGAGACAGAACACCGTCAGCACCAGTAAGAACAGAGGCATTTTAAACCACATGTCCCGGCAGAGGCGGAGCTGAGCCGTCGCTGCGTCGGCGCTGCGTCGGCGCCATCACGATTCAATACTGCGTATGAGGGGAGTACGAGAAGGAACGAGAACCGTCGCTTTCACCGATATGTTCTTACCTTCGTGAGTGTAGAGGTGATTAAACCAGAATTCTAACGAGCGTAAGCTGAAAGAAGACGCATACATCCTGTTATCCTCCACACAGGGCGTAGGCATTAAATAATCACAGCTACGACAATAAAACACCAGGAACAGCCATTATTAAATCTAGACACGTTGTTCTTCTGGGATGCTGTCTACACTGACCGAATCTCAGACGTTAAAGTTAATTAAAGTCTTTACGGACATTACTGGATATCAACGTGTCCATACCAGGATTAGAAGACTTTAGGTCAAAAAAATAGTAACAAAATAGTCAAACGTAAAAACAATAGCATATCACACCACCGTCTCATTAATTAATTTTATTATACACGAACTAACGGTGGTTAAATTCCAATACAATCCACTCTGTGGTGATTATTTCCTCAGGCAAATCTCTCTTTCTGGTGGAAATTACGTAAGCCTGAATGTAGACATACTTATCTTGCAAAATCAGCAAGTTTCCATCTCAGGGGGCCATTCTATAATGACAAGCTAAAAAATAACTTTCAACACACACCGATCACAACTTGTAGCAGAAGGGATGGGTACTTACTTCAGCAGGCCGAAGATGAAGGCGTTTAGCCTCATGCTGTGACTGTTGAGCTCACAATACTGGCTCACCTTGGAGAACAGGCAGTTTAGCACACGGGTGGAAGGACCTGAGGAGGGAAAGACAGACAGACATGGTGAATCTGGTGAATCCGGCGAATCCGAACGAGCGTCGCTCCCAAACTCAACACCGATCTCACCGTTCCAGAGACTGACCTGGCTGCGTCGAGGCCTCCACCACACTCCAGGGCAGGTTCCGGCGCTGGCCCACAATGAAATCCAGGACGTAGCCTTTCAGCCCGTCTTGCAGCACGTCCCTGATGGCGGGACACAGGTACTTGAGGATCAGGTGCCCGACGTTGGGGCTGACGGAGCTATTCCCTAGCTTGGCCTGAAGAGGGAGACAGAGGGACAGTCGTAACGATACACCTACGCCTTCTCCACCTGCTCCCAGGAGAGTCTGCCGCCGCGTGTCTCCGGTGAAAAGGCTATACCTTCACTCCAGGGTCCCGGGTGCTGCCAAAGTGGGCCACTATCAAATCCACCGCTACGTTGACGGCCTTCACCAGATCTGTGAGCCACGGAGAGGGGACAGAAAACGCAAAAGCAAACCCCAGCAAGGTTGGTTTACAGGTTCAAGGAAGCAAGTCGGAGTGATTTATCTCAAGAAAGGCCACAGGTGATGCACCGCTATGGTTTGCTACAGAGGAGTATTGCTGTAATCCAGTAAGACGTTATCTGCAGGAGATTTCGTGTCATAAGGGAACATCAGGTCAGAAGAATGTGCCCTGGTTTGGAGAACTGACCGTTCCCCCTCCCCCATGACAGCTGTGGAAGCTCACCTTTCTTCTGCAGCAGGTCAATAGAGATGGTCTTGGGGGTGGCGTCCGGCGAAAGGCAGAACTCCTCAGGCGGCCTTTCAGCCAGAGCAAAGTAATCAGGTAAGAATTCGCTTTGACAGAGCTGCAGGTGCTTGGTGGACGGGCCTAAGGATGGGAAATGTATAAAGACATACTGTAAGTGTAACCGGCCACAGGGACCAGAAACACACATGCACACACACGCACAGACACACACACACACACGGACGCACAGACACACACACGCACGGACGCACAAACACACACACGCACGGACGCACACACACACGCACGGACGCACAAACACACACAGTGCTTCGACAACAGCAATTTCTCTATTTAGCAATAACCAATTCATCTGCAGTGTTCTTAAACCTGTTTTAAAGATTTACTTCACATGTACTTGAAAAAGGCTGAAATGGTGAACATTTTCTGTGGTTCCATCATAGAAAACAATTTATAAATGATTAAATAAATTTAAAATAGTCATATCCTTTGCATGAGAAGTAAGAGGAATAGATTTGATGGAATTTATGCCAATTAAGCGTTAAACATTTAACACCCCTGGCGCCCCCTTCAGTCAGTATGAGGAACAGCACCGAGCAGCTGTGCATTCGCGTGACCGGAGGCTGCTGGGAAATCGAAGACGTTACGGCGGGCCGGCCGGCCCTCGGCCCCCTTGGCAACGGAGCCGCCAGGCTGAGGCTCGGGGCCACTCCCCCAAGTCTCCTCTGCACCCAGAGGGTTCACGCGACGATATTCTCGCCACTTAACAACCTGCAGGGAGAGGTGGTGAACTGGAGGGGCGGAACGAGGCGGGTCAGGCGGACGGATGGGCAGGAGGAGAGAGAGAAAGATGGAGAAAGATGGTGGAATAGAGCGCAGAGAGACGTGAGAGAAGACGTAAGGGGTAGACAGAAAAAGAAAACAGGAGAACAGGGCAGTTAGGAGAAGAGGGTGCTGTGTGCAAGACGCAGTTTTTTTACTGTGCAAGACGCAGTTTTTTAACTGTGCAAGACGCAGTTTTTTAACTGTGTAAGACGCGGTTTTTTAACTGTGCAAGACGCAGTTTTTTAACTGTGCAAGATGCAGTGCAAGACGCTCACTGGGTAAAATAGCAGGGTAGCTGGTCCATTCCAAATGATGAAAAACTGTTGCAGATTGGTTTTAATTGGCGGGTTTTAATGAAATAAGGAAATCTGTGCACGTGATTAAAAACACAACAGCTTCATTAACGATGTTAGTGAGATAAACCACCAAACATAAGGATGCACGATTGAGACCATAGTGTGGAATACGACGGAAAACAGAGCGGTTCCCACGGAAAGACAAGTTGTCCTTACACAAGAACATGCATGAACAAAAACACAGTGGGACGACAATCTCAGATCTGGGTGCGATCTGGGAGCCAGGCAAGTGATTGGCTGCTGAAAAAAGGGGGCGTTAGTTTGAGGCTGCCTGGATAACCAACCTGATGGAATTCATATATTTTCGAACGCAAATGCAAAGAAAAGGGTGCGTACCAGCAGGCCGCTGGGGTCCTATGAACTGGGAGACGGGGGCTTTGATGTTGTCGTTGCTGCTGTGACAGCAGGGGGTGGGGTGACTCTGGGGACTGAAGCCAGTGGGGGGCACAGGATTGTGGTGCACGCAGCGAGCTGATGTGGTAGGCAGGTCGGTGAGCGCAGGCTCCTTCTTCAGGTGCAGCAAAGGTGGGGCGGGTGGAGGCTGCACGGAGGCCCCAGGGGAGTTGTGTGGAGACAGGGAGTTGGCCACCATGGGGCAGAAGAGGGTTCCCGGGGGGCGCTGGCCGGCGTAGCCTCCGTCCGGGCTGGGCGTGCACGTGGAACAGGTTCCGGAGGTGGGCGCCCCCTGCTGCCGTACGGGGGAGTAGCTCCCCAGCGGGGACGGGCGGACGGCCTCAGGGGCGGCCTGGCTGTGCTGGCGCTCATCGCCGGAGACCGGAGGACCGCCGGCCCGGCTCTGCATCTGGCTGAGGTACTCGTTCAGCAGCGGCCGCAGCGGTTTGCCCTGCGGCCGGGTCACCTGGTGCTGGAACGTGAAGGCCTGGATGGGCAGGGATGTGGGCCTCTGGTCCTTGTTGTAGCGCACCACAGCTGAACCCGCCTCTGAAGGTGACGATGAGCCACCTGGAACAGGAGAGAGGGGGAGAGAGGGAGAGAGGGGGAGAGAGAGAGAGGGAGAGGGGGAGAGAGAGGGAAGGGGAGAGAGGGGAGAGAGGGAGAGAGAGGGAGAGAGAGAGAGAAGGGGAGAGAGAGAGAGAGAGAGAAGGGGATAGAGGGAGAGAGAGAGAGAGAGAGAGAGGGAATGGGAGAGAGGGAGAGAGAGAGAAAGAGAGAGGGAAGGGGAGAGA
>JAOYSI010027524.1:0-32280 GCA_025775065.1 Hiodon alosoides
AAATGCATCAACATTTCCCTTATAACCATTTTAACCTTTACTATCTTACAAACTTCACAAAACCCGCCCACTTAAGGCTTTGGAAAATCACCGCGGCAAATTTTTTGCACCCCCCCCCCCCCCCCCCCTTCAGGTGAGAGGACCCCGGGGAGAAGACGAGCGTTACCTGCAGGTAGTAGGTGACGCTGCCCCCAGAGCCAGTGTCCCTGTCCACGGCCTGCACTTTGAAAATGCTGCTTCCGGAGGCCACGTCCTGAAGATGACAGGCGGAGGCGTAAGCTCAACCCATGCGGTCGATCTAAAGTGGACACAGCGCTGCATGCTCCGTCCCACATAATATTTCATTTCAATATGTCATACTGATGAATCGAAAGATTCGATAAAAAGTTCAAGTAATCATCCTGCACGTACCTCTGGAACATTTACAGTAAATGGCATGTTTTGAAACTCTGGTTGCTGGTCATTGGCATCTGTGACAAATACCCTCACTTTTTGAACAACCTAAAACAAAACAAAAAATGTCATAAAAATGCACATTAAAATTGATTTTTGATATGCAATCAAAAGCTAAATAGAAATCTCTTTTGCAATGTGAGATAAGCCAGTTCGTCAGACTTACTTTGTTACGGCCATCAGTAATACTGACAAGAACATCAACTTCGTCTTGTATCTAACAAAACACAGGCAAGTCTGTCATTACTGTCATGCAGTCTGAAGACAAATGTGGAAAACAAACAACCAAGAAAGTAAAACACACAGCTTTTTTGAGCCACACTTAGGCTTACTTCTCTGTCAAGTTCTTCAATGAGGGTTACGTTCCCAGATTTGGGATCCACCCTAAAGAATTCCCTGGACCCTTTCTCAAAGGCCATCCCATACCGCACTGGGTCATCTTCTGGGTCAGTTCCATTGAGTATATATATCTGCGTTCCTGCACAACAATTAAGAGCATTACAAAGCCCCTTTTGAAATATTACAGATCAAGGAAAGATGCTTAACGATAATGTATCCAGCACAATGAAACGTCATGACCTCAGATGCAATCAAACACGACCCAACCTATATTCCCCCTTCTACGTATATAGTTGAAACTGGTTTGACTTTCCGTCCGTTGTGATCACAGAGTGGGCCAGCCAATAAGGAATGTGCAATTAGAGTTGCTTGATAAAATGTCTCCCTCCAGCCTGGGCATAACTATAACAACGGGCCCTGACGATAAATCTAGTCTTAGGTCCTGAGATTCTTAACTTCGGCCCTGCATGCACAACCTTTTTCACTTCAGGAATTTTCATTAAGCTCTAGGACTGTGTATTGGAATGCTACTGCTTTTGAAAGTTTACGTATTTCCAGTTGCCTGCAATGCAGAGAGCAATTGCAAACCTTTGTAGCCGGCTGAGTAAACAACTTTTCCCTTAAGACTCAGAGCGTGCGCCACGCCTCGGATATCAGTATTGAGCGCAAGGCTTGCAGTTAGCCAATCATCTAAGTCATTAGATTTCAGTAGAAGTAGAAAAGGAACATTACTCGGACAAAACTGAAAATTTTAGAAAATTTTGAGACTCATTAGGATGTAAGGAATTTTATCTTATTTTTTTGGACTTACCCACTGGTGTATCTTCCGAGAGACTGAAGAGAGCCATATTTCCATTGCCTGCGTTGGGTCCATTGTCGAAAAAATAAGGGGCGTAGTCGGCTTGTGCTGTTAATCATTGTCAATGAAAAATACATACAGACACGCATAATTAATGCAATTTTAGAAATCGTTAAATAGCTACTAATCAGCTCTTATCCAGCTTCCACTCAACAAGGAATCTCATGCTCACACAAATGCAAGAACGTGACCTTGTTACCACACTGTGAACCCATGTACCACCACACCTTACCAATTCATTCTATCAATACCCATTTTAACAAAAATTTAACTAGTCACAGAATCCAATCTGCTGTTGTTTCAATTAAAAGTAGGATACTCACTTGCTACTTACAAAGTAGGTGAGCAGACAAAGAGAAAGAGAGAGAACCCCATTCAGTGTCAACAAATTGCCATACCCGGCTTCAACAATTCAACAATTCGACAACGCTTCAGTTGCGAACGTTAGTACAGTGCACTCAGTGTACAAAATGCCCTGCTCGGATTACAGAGAGCTTTAAAAACAGGCTTGCAACCTTCTCCTCCTCGGCTACACCCAAGGAAGGCTTTAAAAGAAAAGGCACTCACCGTAGCAGACGTGCACCAAGGTGAGAAACAGGGAGATCTGTACTTTCTTCACATTCTTCATCATAGAGGGCAAGGACGGTAGACAGGGGTCACACGGAGGGCTGGAGAAGCGTGTCCTTCTGAAGGTGTCTACGTCTGACTGGGGGGAGACTGAGGCAGCTGCTCGAGTGCTAATCCAGTGACGCATCTTTATTCCGCAGGCATCTTAGACCCTTCTGTTGAACCCCCCTCAATTACAAGAACGGGTTTTTCTGTGAAAAAAGGGCGGGGCCCGCATAACACACGAAGGGGGTTTCAACACTGCTCAATTCACTACCTATAGCTGAAAAAAAGTTATAAATGGGCGATTGGCATATTTATCTAATTATGTAAAGAAGGTTTAACTCCTTGTATGAAGGGTACTCAGTGGTAAGAGAGCATTTGCATAAATACTTCATAATATATTATACATGCTTTTTGTATCTGATTCACTGCCATGATAATATTTTACTCTCATCCATATATAACATTTTCATAAAAAACAAAAAAAAAACATTCACAGGAAATATTTATTTCTCAACGTTTATGACGACTTTGTGGAATTTATACATACTGAAAACCTACAAAAAAATAAAAATAAGAGTTTTTCCTCCGTAAATGGCACTTCACGAGAACAAATGGTGTGTTATGGTATAGTACTATTGCCTATCTTTTGTAAGTTTCTGGGATTTGGTCAGACAAAAAATGTTTATTTATTATTTGTTACAATAATAATACTAATACATGTAAATACACCTTTGCCCACAACACCAAATGTAATAATTAAATAAATAATAAGTGTGTGACAATTGCAACATTTATCTTAAAATGTTAATTAAGTTTTGAAATCCACAATACTGAACAGGGTTGTTCATTGCACGATATAGCTCATTTCCATTTATAAAGCAATCCACCATGCCTTTTCCAGATTGAATCCCAAAATAGAAAGAAAAAAAAAGTTTAGATATATATAGATAGATATATATTTCCAGAACCACTATTTCCATTCTTCTTGCTTGCTGTACAGCACTTCTGTGACACTGCATTCCGTATTAGTCCTTGTTTAGCCAATCACATGCTTAATACAGCATGCTGTATTAACTGCACCACGCTGGCCAGGGCTCAGTGCCATCCAGGTCACCAGCACCATCTTTAAACACATAGGCACCATTGTGGATGAAGAGGTTTGAACTAAAAACAATAACCAAGGTAGACCTGGATCGGAATTTTCTTAGTTTCAACATTACCTGCTGTGCTAAAATCAAATCGGTGCGCCAGTTTGGGAGGAAATATATACGAGGAATTAACTGTAGGACGAGAAGCTCATTAATACGGCTATTTTTAGCACAGGCCTTGTTATGACGCACCCTTAGGTCTTGAAGACTTCAATATAATCCTTTGACTATTTAAAAAGATTAGCTGTATGAACATAATATATAGAAAAGAAAAACTGTATCAAGAGAAAGGGATAGTGTCCTTTGTATTTTTCAGTAAAAACAGTACAGTTAACTAATTTCTAGACTCTCATTTCACGTAAAACCTTCCCATTTTTGATAAATTAGTTGTTGGCTGATATTTATAAAATGTTGTTTTCACGACTTACAATGACACAACAGTGACACATTTGTTCAGCAAGAAATTAGCAGGTCGACAGTAAAATATATCAAAATACATCAAACATCATAGATACCACAGAACATGTAAGTCATTTCAAAGGGTTAAGATTCTGTGCGTGCGCTATGACTTAGTATGACGCAATACTCCCGAAGCCCCTGGAAGTCATCAGGTTTTGAGAAACTGGTAAGTAAAATGACTTCCTCTCCAGGTATCAGGAGGTGCAAAGGATATTTCTGTCCTTCCTGATGGATGCTCACTGATAAACACTTGCGTGTATTGCCTGTTGTCACAGGTTCAGAAATCCAATTTGACACATTATGGCATACTCATGGAGCGAACACAGGAGATACGTCGACGCTAATATAACTTCTCAGCGGCTTACCATTACGTCCTTTAGCAGAGGATATCTTCAGACATTGAAGGTGCAAACTAAATTTGAACATGTTGAGGGTGTCAGAGGCTGGGATCTTCTGGGAAAGATAAAACCGATGTCATTATCATCATTGCGTTATAATGGACACTAATATGTTATTCTGTCTTCGTTCTGTCGTTGTGTGTGAGTGTGCCTTGGCTAGGAAGAAAGCTGTGGGACCCCACCCTCAGCGAGGGTCTTATTTCGGCCCCAGAGAATGGTCTGGTTGACTGGTCTACACTGTCCGTGGGGAATGCTCTACTGTCTATTGCGAACGAGGGCGTCTCTAAATTTGTAATTGCACAGTAAAACCACCAGTGTTAAAACCGCTCTGTCACTGTTTACATGAATCAGAAACTTCTCTCATGGACTCATATAAACACTGACAGAGTTGATTTAACACTGGTGGTTTTACTGTGTGTAATTGTTTTTTTACAATATCATCATTGAACCGCTGAGCATGCTTCATCCAATCCAACGTCTGGGTCCTGATTACTTAAATCGCTGTTATTCTCAAGGATCTTTTTTCTTACTAATATTTTATTGTAGGCTATATCGGGTGAAATATAATAGGTGAAAATAACAACTATAACTAGTAGATGTTTCGGTTCCTGGTAGTAAGATAGTCGTGAAAGAATTAAAGGGACAGTGAAAGGTTAAAAGTATAAAAAAGCAAGCAACCCATCAATTTGGAAGTAAGGCCAGGGGGGTGTTTAAGTAGGAATTGGTTTCAAACTCAGAGCCATCTGTCGGTGTAATGATGTAATTACATCTGATGTACAATCAATGTAAATTGGGGTTTGAACAGCCGGCCTTTATCCAGCCAATTACCTTAACGCACGTTACTGATTTAGGCAGCTTACAATTTACAGACATTTATTAAATCAAATATATAGCCTACTAAAAGTTAGCAGCGCTGTTCTTATGTTTTACAACCAAACACACAGGTTACATAACCACTACACCACATGCAGGCTGGTCAAAAAGATTAAACAGTTTCTGTACTCCACTGATCACAGAGGGCAGTGAAGGGTTTTGTGTTTGGTGTCACAGATGCAGGCAGAGAAACATGGGAAAGGCTTATCTCCTGGCCATTTACTGGATGGTGAAAACAACCACAACAGTCCACTGCAAAGGTTGTTCATGACAACGGCAATGGTCATACTAAACTAACAGGTTAGTTTCTGCCTTCAGAAGTACATTTGTAGACCTAACACATAGGCCTACCTGTAAATATAAAGCTTTAAATTCCGACGATAAAAAAGCACAGAGTAATTTTTTCATTTATTTGGATTTTGTGCGAATGCACAGTAGGTTTCTTTGAAAGCATAAAAACAAAAAAATAAAAAACGTGTTGGGAGAAAACATCTAGATTAAAATGTTTGGACAGGAAGTTGCCAGCAAAGCTCATAGATGCACAGTGCACTTTCTCTGTAAGATTATACTGCACTGGGATCAGTACAGTGTCAGGTCAATTGCAAAGCTATTCTTGGACACCAAATCAGTGAGTAGGATTAGTCTTGTTTCCTCGTCCTCGCCAGGCTCGCCCAGTCTCTCAAGCATCCGCTCTGAAAATGATTTCTCATACAACACATCCGTGTAAAATAGATCCGTTAGAAGAATCTTTGAGCGCTGCTGCCTCATAGCGCTAGGGGTCCCGGGTTTCTGTCCCGGCTCGGGGTGCCTGTCCGTGTGGAGTTTGCAAGTTCTCCCCGTGTCTGCGTGGGTTTCTGCCGAAAGCTCTGGTTTCCTCCCCCCTTCCAAAGACTTGTGGGTTAGGTTAATTGGCCTTGCTAAAATGTATCGCACATGTGTGTGTGTGTGTGTGTGTGTGTGTGTGTTGCCCAGTGATGGCCTGGCATACCGTCCTGGGTGAGTCCCTGCCATGCGCCCTATGCCTGCTGGGGGCGGCTCCAGCGTCCCGCGCGACCTTGACCAGGATAAGCGGTTTTGAAAATGGATGGATGGAACAATCTTTGACTTTCTGGAAACAACACGGTCATAAAAGCTGCTTTCCAACTGCTCTCTCCCCCCCTAAAGAATAAATCCGAGTTGTGACGTGAATCTCCCATGTATGACCACATGGCCTCGGTCATGTTCATTAACAAACATGTGCGCTGAGGGGGTAAAAGGAGTCAAATTGGAACTAACAAAGAACCTCCCCCGGCCAGCTGCTCCACAGCTCTCTGCAGATTGGGGAGCAGGATCCTTTTGAAGCAGGACCACCCCGTCAGACCCGATCGGATTGGTGGAAAACTAAATATTTGTGTCCAGCCCTGAGCCTGTCGGACCATCCAGAGGTCACAGTGAGCTGACACCAAAAGACCTATAACTTTCTGTCTTTGTCTTGCAATTTTTGACATTCATTTTTGCAAAAAAAAAAAAAAAAAGTATGGTATTTAATGACATTTCAACTCTAAAATGCATGTAAATTTATATATAAGGGCTACATCTATATTAATTGTCTTTAACGAAAGCTTTATCACAGCATTCCTGCATCAAATTATCGTAATGAACTTGAAAGACACATTTACTCTAAAAGAGAAATATAATATTATATGTAACAATATACATACTTAATACAAAGCTATTCAAACTAAGTGATGTAATGACATGTAATCCATGAGGTTTTACAGTAATGCATTGTGCTGGATGTATTGTAACGTAATTTTCCATACAGCTCAAACTATTAAGCTTTGATTAGAACAAAATGCTCAATTCATAGCTAAGTAGGACTGTTTGGTAAATGTCAGATGCTTTTAAAACCCCAATAATGTCCTGACCTGAACAATTTGACCTGAACAGTACCAAAGGTGTGAACACCACACAAGGGTTAATAACATTGCTTTCCAAAGAGACCTGCATGTGCATCAACTGTGGTTTAGGCCGAAAACCAACCAAGAAAACAGACAACGTGGCATTCAGGTCACTGACAAAACATGGGTTTCGAGTAAGAATAAAGAAGTGTCACCCACAATGATGTCATCAAAATGCTAAATGCCCTAGTATGCATCAATCTAATTGCTATCCAGACGGTACATTTCCTTCTCAAAATCAACACGAAAGGTGCAGTCAGCTGCAGTTTTAGGCCATGAGC
Source organism: Hiodon alosoides (assembly GCA_025775065.1). Lineage (NCBI taxonomy): Eukaryota > Metazoa > Chordata > Actinopteri > Hiodontiformes > Hiodontidae > Hiodon > Hiodon alosoides. The sequence continues at coordinate 7,363 of JAOYSI010027524.1, forward strand.
TGAAACCTAGAATTTAAGGTAGCTCATGGTTACTGTTGACCTTCAATTCATAAATAAAGATATTCCTCTGTGCAACCGTTATACTACAATATTGAAGAACGGCACAGATACCGCGAATATCAACAATTGGCATGTAACTATTTAACTTCAATTGCATATTTGTCCCCCTCTGGTGGTCGACCTCGCCAGTTAGTCCCGTAGTTATATACTGCAGAGAGTAGCGAAGTATTTGCAACTATTCTTAATAGATCAGAATAGGCTACGCTGAGATTTACTACGCCACCAGTTGATTCCATTGATAGATTTTTGCATTCTTATTTTTAAAATATAATCTGTTTAGACCAAAATGAATGCGCTAAAACATAAAAGTGATCATGATCAATGCCTGTTTCAGTTACAGAATAAGCAGCTGTATCAATTCTTAATGAAGCACTTGTCAATTTACAGATGTTAACATCTGCTGACCGTGTCCTGGTTTTGGGCTTAATCCTAGTGAAGTGGGCAGATGGTGGACAAGAGGCTTAAAGCGCTAATCCTTTGTCATCTAGTGGTACACAGGGTCACTCTAGTGGGAAAATATGGGATAGACCGTATCCGCCATTACTTTGTAGTTCAGGCCAGGGGCTTTTTAAGCATAACAAGCACACACCAGCATAAAATATTTGCACCGTTTTTGCTTCTGTTCAATGCTAGGAAGATTTCAAGGACATTGTTGTTGAATGCTGGCTTTAATGGATTTTAAAACTCAACTTCTGTGACATAGTCATACCATTCTTCTGTCACGCCCTAGAGAGTAGAGTGAATTAACAGCCTCTGTCTCCATACAACAAGATGTTCACAGCAGAGTGCAGAGCGATTGCCCCATGACAAAACGTTCCCGAAACACATCGATGTAGGTTTTATACGTGTATGTCTGCAGTGGTGTTGCGATGTGATGGGCAAACATTCCGGACTTGACCTCTAAAGCTAGGCCTTTGCGTTGGCGCGTGTGAGTATGTGCGGGTGTGCATCGTTATGATTAAATATGGAGCTTTATTTATTATTTGTTTTGCTTTCGTTTTTGATACTATGCTATTTATTATAAATATGGCCACTATTCTATCGCGATCACGAAAAATCACGACAAAAATACATTTTCATTATTAGGGGGGGTATTGCGAAAACCCTTCATAATGTAATAATTAAACATTTAGTCCTATAATATACTACACACTTACTGATTTAAATTTGAATACACTAGTTATCTTTGTATTCTTTCATATTCCCATATGCATTTACGGCAGTGCTGTATAAAGAGTAAAGATTAAGATACAATTATTAAAAAAAAATATATAATATTTTTTTTTCCTGAAACGAAATTGCTTTAAAGAAAACGCGATACAATCGGGGCTCTGATCATAATCAAACAATGCTCATAATTTCCGAGATGACCTCTGCTCATCAATGCCCACAATTATGTTACATTTGAAGCAACAATTCCAAATGTGACAGAGCACTGATAAACTGATTCATGACAAAAGAAAAGTCAGACTGCGTTTATGTGAACTGGCAGAATAAATTAGATCAGATCAATGGTCTGTATTCTCCGAGAAACACAAGGGGCATTTCGCCATTGAATTACTAAAAAGAATGGATTTTATGACACAAGTCCCTATCGACAAACCCAAAAAATCCCCCATAACACTCGTCAACAAAGTAAGCTTTGTTTTTGAGTGAACTATGAGTAGGAGTGGCTGCCCTTATTCTCTAGTTGATTTATTAATCATTTAACCTTTAAATTTGAAAAGGTGTGGCAAAGGATCGTCATCACAGACAATTAGTTTGATCTTTATTGAACGTTTTCTTCCACAACCGCAATGTCGACAGAACACAATATCGCTTCACATTCAACCTAGCCTTTGCAGTCAAACTGCTTGCGCTTACAGTGAAGTCTATCACACGTGTTATACACTTGTTATACACTTGTTTATGTTAAGAAAATACCGTATGAAAGAGAGGCATGCAAAGCTGTTCCTCTGCCTATGAGGAATCTTCGCTTGAAAAAATATATGTTTAAAACGAAGACCTGTGTTTATTTCCAGTGGCCCAATTTGGTTTGAGGATTAATTTTGCCTACACAGGTTACAGCCTGCCTCCTGTCACTGGATCGTCAGAGAGACGGCAGTGGAATTCTCGGTCGGGATAAAATGTTAGATTTCTTCTTGCATTTTTTACAGTTCAGGGCAACCTTCAGGGTCTTGACTTCACGGAGTTCTGTGGTGGGAAAGATTATTGACATGGACATATACTGTAACATACTATTCACGGATCACATTTCGTGGTGGTTTTTATTGGTAAAATAACAACGAGTAGAATAACAGTGCTTAACTTGCCAACACATGTCATGGACACCTTTATTTAGAGAATAATAGGTTTGCCTGTGATATATATATATTCCTCATAATTTCTCATAAATCTTCAAAAAAGGTGTTATGCATATATCAGGCACCATATGCATAAATAATAAAAAAGAACTACTTGTACTTAGTTGTTATTATTTAACATTAAAAGTTATTTTTATTGATAAAAACTGTAAATTATACATTTAGATGATTCACAAATTTAATTAAGAAAGTATTTGCTTCTGCAACTTCTTACATGTTCATGTAAGCAGCTGAGCTAAAACAAGCCCAGAATGACAGGAATATTCTAATACAGAATTAATTTCTCATCTGTAGTACATGCCTGCTGTTCCTCATACAGTCATCTCTTGTAAAGGAGAATAATTATTAGGCTTTTGTAGCTGTGTTAGCCTTAGAAAATAAATGCGATGTGCTGTGAAAGGCAAGTCGGTGAAAAACCATTTACCTACTGAAAATAATATGTATGTATGTACTAATGGTAGATTTAATACGATGCATATTTGTTTTCCAGACTTAGACTATAATACGATCACTGTTCATGTAGATAATGCCATTCATGTAGGCGATACCAAATATCACATTTCACAGTAAACAGATGCCATTCATGAAGCAGAACAATTTTATTTACCTCCAAGCATGTGAAGAGTCTCCATAGGGCAACATTTCTTCCGAGTCTTCAATCTTTTTGCTAAACAATAAGGTAACATAAACACTGTGAAATAATCTCGCTGCTAAACATTTCATTAGGACCCATATAATAGGTGGTGTAGAATTACCCAAAGAAAAAGTTTCGGATAGACACATTTGCCATTGCATTTTTAAGTTATTTGCACTCAAGTACGCCTGACATTTGTACATATATGAATAATTCTCTGTAAAAAACAAACAAATATAATGGACATGAAAATGCTTCACTATAATAATAACAACTAAATATTACAACTTAGGAAGTATAAAAAATTTTGAAGAAATGTGTTTCTTTTATATTTTATGTGTCCCCTATTGAATCTTCAAGTTAAGTTACTTTCTTTACTTTCTTACTATCTTTAAATTGAGGTATGAGTAAAAGTTCCTAAGAAAAAAACAAAAAAACCCAAGAAAATCTACAGACATCGCATTTTTTTCAGTCCATCAGCACAAAACCAAAAAACTAAAACTTCCGTAATCTTACCTTCAGTGGACATGGCAGCCACACATAGCAAAATCAGGACTCCCACAGCGAAGACAGTTGCTCTTTTCATCTCACTGCTCCGAGAGTTTCCAGGAAAATGATATTTTGTGGTTCTTTTCAGTTATCTTTTGCAATGAGTGGCATTGTTTTGTGTTGTTCACTTCCTGGGTGTGGCACATCCTTTTATTCGGCCCAATTGGCAGAGCTCACATGACATGGCATCTGAAACGGCAGGGATGGTTGCAAGTCCAAGCATGGTGGTTCTTAAGAGTGGGCAAGGAGGCAAGGGGTGCCAGTTTACAGGTGGAGATGGAATAACTTTGCCATCTGCCATCTGCCAACCGGACCCAGTAATGGTGATGGCTGAGGGCAGCTCAGCGCAAGGCTGCTCCTGGTGAGGTGGAGAAATCGGGGGTACCCTCCCTCTGGGGGTGCCGCTTCTTCTTACTATGTGGCGCCAGAGCTGGAACAGGAGTTGGGGAGGGGCGTTTTGAGGGGGGGGTTCTTGAATAAGAAAAAATTTTAACACTGAAAATTAGGAATCTGACAAAAAAGAAATAAGGAAGAAATTACATAATTATTTCTGTTAAACAAAATAATGCAGAAATTGAAGTTTAATTTTTGTTTGCCTTTTCACAAAGTCCATTTACTACAGACAACTTTTTTTTTAAAGTTGAGTGGTGCTGGTAACTGTAATCAACTGTTAAAAAAAAACAAACAAAAAAACACTTTCATAAGCAAACTAATGTATAATTAGTCCTCAATATTTTTTCCTGCAAGTATAGCCCCCAGAACGCACGAACACATATCAGGCCCATAATCATTTTCTGATTAATCTAAGGTAGTTACATCTGTATAATTGACTGAGAAAAATATTGCCTTGGACGCACTTGGATACATCAGTAGCGATGCAACCCAGCCCTTTGGGTCATTCAACACCCCAAAGCATCAGGCCTCTTTAAAGCTTCTTACAGTGGAGGAAAACACTCCAAGAATTTGTGAAAGTGGTGGAATAGGAGATTTACAGGAGTAAGGGAGATTACATATCGCAATCACATATTTCACAAACCATTTAACACATCATATTTAAGAATGGTAACAAAGGCTTATTGTTATAAGGATATAGAAGAGAACTTAATGTCAAGCATTACTCTTGGTAAATAATACATAGCAAGACCGTATTCATTAGTACTCATTTATCTTATCTTTATCTTATTTAGCTTTCCCTCAGTGATAGTTTTGTGAGGAACAATAAGTGTAATCATTATATGGTAAGGACTGCAAGAATAAATCTCTCCTCTAAGCACCTCAAAAACATAACTCCAATATTGAATACGGAAAGCGTTTTTCGAGGACGATTTTAACAATGGGTCCACTACCACACAAACAACGAAAAAACCCTTGGACTTCACCCTCCGGGTAGAGACATTCCGATGAAATGACAATGGGTTGCATCGCATTTTTCAGCAATTCCTAAAAACCAGACACCTTCATAAAATCCTGGGGTTTCAAACATTCTCCGCAGCTCTTCATAATTTGTAAAGCAAATACTGCAAACAAAGAAACAAAAAAAGATGATACGAGCTGTCGGTAAGGGTATTAAATGCACTGTAACCATTTAATCTAGTAACCACGGCTGCAGAAAGAAACAGTGGAAAAAGATGAGATTTCCAGCTTCGCTGCAGTAAGCGATACAAAGGTGCATAAATTATACAGGCGTAATTGCAAGCTTGCAACTGGCAAACCTGCTGGAAAAATACATTCTATGCACCTGGAGTCTTAAAATTGTGAACACTTTCATCAGGATGTGCACACAGACAGGATCCTGATCTAATACCGGGACTGAAATGGTAAAACTGACTATTGAATGTACGAAAGTCTGCTAAGCAAAATGGCAAAGCCTCACATATCGGAAAAGCAGGAAGTAAATAAAACGCTCATTAGTTTTAGATGGATTCATTTACTTTAATGTGAAAAGCAGAAAAAATACAAAGTAAAATTTACTGAACAAGAACATTTAAAACCCTCTTACTGGGAGGCCTTCCAAACAAAAACACAATGGAAACCTCATACTCCGCTGAAACCTCATACTCTGGGTTACTCTTGATAAATGCAGTTTTGTTCCAAACCGAGCATCATTACAATGGATGGTGGTTCCTTTTGTTCTGATGAAGTCATAGGAGTGAGTTTTTGTATTACCAAGAGTTCAAATAGGCACACCTTTCAAAGAAAATAAATCTCATCAGACATCTGAAACTTCAAAGGAATAATTGTTGCTTTTTTACATTTCAGTATTCCTGTTTTTTATTCTCATCCTTAAATAAACCAAGCAATGCTCGATGAGCCCATGTTCCAGGATATATTGCATATGCAGTTTTATTTTTCAAGACAGGAATGCATGTACATATAGAATTTAAATATCAGAAAAACAAACTATTCAGGAATCTGTTTGTCAAACATCCAGGAGGTTAACAGATACAAGAACCACCAAATATACCTATAAATAGAACACATTCTATAGGCAGATCTGAAGTACAACGTATACAATGCTTAACGACCTAAGTATTAAGAGTCTGTGTGGGTCACCAACCTCCTGGGGGAAAAAAAAAAACGATGGGAAAATCTATTGAATAAATGTATTTCAATGCAAAGCAGAGCATTTCTGAGCAATTTGTATGAAGTTAACTTGCACAACTTTGCAGATTTAATTTTTCTTAAATGCATGCTTTGGATTAAGCTCATGTGTCAAAACAGAAAACCACCTCCTTTAAAACCAAAAGTAGTTGAATATTTTTGATCCAGCCGTTTTGGAACCAGTTCTGTTGAGGGCATCTTTCCGTTCGTCTCTATGAGTTCTCTAAGGATGACGTGCACAGTACCCCCAGGCAGTGTGAAGTCTCATTTCCTCCTGTTTCCCCCACCATTGGCCAGGATCATCACCATTCTCATGAAGATGTTTAGAGTGTCCATGTAGATTCCCAAGCATCTAGGTGCCAGGATTAAAGAAAATATTTAGTTACTAGAAAAACAAATTGAGTTGCCTAGCACACGTTATCTAAACACACCAACAAGACTTAATGAAAGAAAAGCTAGATTGTATTTAATTCGGCGAGCAAAAAAATTAAATATATTAACACTACTGCTCTGGCATATTCTCAACCAAATTGTTTTAAAAAATGCAAATCTGCAAAAAATAAGTTGCACATGTAATGCCTATTGAACTTAAACAAATGAACTGTTCATGAGATTAATTTTCAAATTAAATAAAAAGAACAAAGCATTTCCTATGAAACTTCCCCCTCAAACCACAGTACCAGGTCAAAGCTATCCATCTAACAAAATCAAAATACATTTTTGTAGCAGTTGTTCCCTCCATGTATGATTTCAAAGTAAATCAAGTTTTTTTTCGCTCCAGGTTTTGAAATATGTACATTTCGATGTTAATCGGTCCATCTCTAAATAACAGAAAACATCACAATATTCAGATAAAATGCCCAAAAAACAAAGACACTTACGAATTGATTGGATCATATTTTTGAACTCCATAGAGCGGGTACGTTTCAGCACGTTTGATAACTTTCTGTGTGTCATACAGCAGGAACATGCTGAAGAGGATGAGGCCTCCGTAAACAGCCACCGAGTACAGTCCTGCGCCAAAAGGCGATGTAGGGGGCAGGAACATTGACCCTACAGAGCAGGAAACGGTGCTGTTACAACGCTCATTCTGTTCAACAGCCTTGTAAAGACCAAGGGCAAATTAGTTTGATGCTTTAACTCGTCTTTCACGGGATTCAGTGGGATTGCATTTCTCAATAGCGCAGGCTCTGACCTAAACATTTCCTAGCTGGCTTTAGTCAGTTTTAACTTTCTTATCCTAACGACATTTCACAGGTGCTCTCGGCTACTGCCGTTTAAATAGGGCCAGTGTAAAAAGAATCGATAATGAACACAACAACTCAAATGTACTGAAGAGTTAAGCTTGACACCCATCAGGCTCACCGAGAGAGGAGGCAAAAACTACGCCGAGGCCGACCGCCAGAGGGCCTCCCATGTTAAGAAACTTCTCGCTGGGGGCGCACATCGCCACAGTGGACAAGCCCCCCACAATGCCAGCTGTGTACCAGGCTGCTCGCATTACCAAGGGGCCGCCCAGCAGAGTCAGGGGAGCCACGACTGCCCCCATCACACCTACAAAACAAAACAAAGCCATTATGAGCATAAAAACAGTGGATACAAGCTACACATGGTTAAAAAAAAAAGAATTTAAACCTGCAATTCAAGATCTCGAAATACATCTCTAAATGGCAATTTGGTTTGCCATAGAAACCCTACTATACCAGAGGTTGACAGTATGCCCTGTACAATTATGTGCGTTCCTTGCATTATGCTTCACAATTGTGCCCCCTAGAGGTGACTGAAAGGCATTTTTAAGCGCCTTTAGTAAACAAAAAATTCTGCATGGGAATTAAAAAAATACTCTGCCCAACAATCCAAAAAGCAATCTTGTTGCACAAAACGGACACAAATGGTTACAATAAATAAACAAACTAACATTCTTGTTAGATTCTTGTGCAGAAAACCTTTTCATATAATAAAATGCTTTTGCGAACATAGAACTAGAATTACCAGTAGTTTATGAATGTTTCTTACCAGCATGAAACATCCAGGCGAGGTGTTTAGGCACGGGGCTGTTCTCATATGAAATGGATCTAACCAGCATGCCAGCCCCAATCATGGCAGCAAATGTCGCACCGATAGCCTAAACAAAAAGCACTTTCTTAGTGAAGTACAGACCTTCAATCTGTAGTCCATTATCAAGGTTAACTGGTTTTAGTCTTACACTGCACGAGTATGGTTCTGAAAACTTTTCCTAAACGGCATTCCCATTCTAGTATCGGAAATTTTCCACGACCCCAGAAATAACTACATTATCTAATTTAGCATGACATTAATTGTGTAAACTACAGAACATCACAAAAAAACCTCAACACGCTAGGTTTAAGGTATGTTTAACGGTTTCTTTGGCTTTCATTCCCCCTCTTTATGGCTATGGAAAAGTTGTAGCAGGTTTTTAAAAGAGGTATTAAAAATAAAAACATGAATACGGGGGTTCTGGAATTTCTAATGACCCCAGCCTTCGATCAAACGACCCCATCTGGGGTCCCGATGGGAACTACTGCCACTACTTCACAAGGCTACTGCCACTACTTCATTTTGTTGAGATAACTGAAGGGGCCGTCTCTCGCACACAAATAATAAGTACAGCAGCATTTCTCAGCAGGTTCTCACCAGCCAGGAGCCTCTCATCATCAGACCCATAAGAGCAGGGTTCCTGCTCACTGCCATAGCAGACAAGGCTGTAAGCCCCACACTACCAGAGAAATACATGTAGGTGGAGTGGATTCTGTCCTTCACATACTGGGGCCAGATACTACAGAGGGAGAGGAAATAAATACAAAGAACATTAAGATTTTGACATTTCCGTTAACTAATATCTAGTATATCTCAGACAAACACAAGGTAGCACTTAGCAAGCTAGGCTGACAAGCCAGTTAGACAAGCTGTTGAAGAATTAACAGACGTCCATTTATATGCCTTTTCATGGATTATGGAAAGCAATTTTACAGCTGGTATACACACAGGTACCTGTGGCTTTAAGTACAAGGAACAGGTAGGTAAACTATCAATTTACGAGGTTTACTCCACATTTTGACTGCTGACTTGCCCAAATAAAACAATGGTTAACACTTACACAGCTTTTTCAATGGCGCCAATTTCATTGGACATCCCAAGTCCATAATAGCACAATGCCCCAAGGCCAACAGCAGCTCCGCCAGCAAGGATCATCCTCCCCATGTTATCAACTGAACAGAGGAAAAAATGTTTTTTAAATGCATGCTTATATATATATATATACACACACATACATATACATATATATACACATACATACATACACACACACCAAAATGAATTATGATTTTCTTTAAAAACTAAAATTGAAATACAAACAGGAAAAGTGGGAGGCCCAAAAATAAAAAGCTCCAACGTAGCTTTCCGAAAGCACCTCATATGCGAAAAAAAATATATGCAATTCTCAGAGAAACGAGACTTTGATAAGATCGTTACACCATAATTAAAGTAAATGTTGGACACGCACACAACATATGAGCACACCACAAGCCACTGTTTGAAATTAACATCAAGAATCGGGTTGAGGAAATGAACGCGTATATATATGAATATATATATATATATATATACATACATACACACACACACACACACACACACACACACACACACACATTACTTTTTATGGCAGTGTCAGTTGCAGGCTCAAAAGCCACCTCTTTCAGCTGCTCTTTCGCGGTCTTTGCACGCCGGATGCCAAATCGAGCTTTGGTGGAATACCCCTGAAAAACAAGACATTTAGAATCTGACGATGACTGACATTAATCAGCGCATGCACACAAGAGCTGATCATTTAGCTAAGGGTCTAAACAAAAAACACGAACTATACAACACGTTTAGCCATGAGGCCTCCAAGAAAGAAAAAGTATAAATTATAGGTATTTTTAGAGTGTAGGGCACCTTTAAAAACTAAGGACCACAGTTTAAAAGCAACAGTTTGACCGTTGACAGGCCTTACGTGGTGAGGCATTCGCAAGGGCTGACTGGCGTTGACCTGAGCGCTCCAGAAGGACTGACGGCCCTGTGCCAGCGCAGAGCGCATCCCGGCGACAGGCAGGCTGCGCAGACATGCTAGTCTGGCTCCCAGCATTGTTGCAAATCACGGTTCTTCCAAAAAAACAACAAACTCTGAAATAACAATGACATAATGAAACCATATTTGTAATTATCGTAAGTTCAATGCATTACATTTTAAAAACAATTCCTCGTAGAAGAGAAAACACAACTATGCTAGACAGATTGCACGTAACGGGCTACATATACTGAAGAGAAGCAGTTTTCGTAATAATGAACAAGATCAGCAGTACCTGACAATATAATCCGTTTACGTATTATAAAGCCTACTGTTCATAACGTAATTCACAAAAACAATCAAAGTTCATACAAAACACCCTAGCGAGTGAAAAGGGTAACAGCTTACAAGCTACCAATTAATATTTGTTAACCGCCTTCATCTTAGTTAAAGTTAATTTACAAGTAGGGATAAAAAGAACACATTTTTAAAGAATAGTAAACAAACATTATCAGCAGCACAATCAGAATGGTGAAAATGGCTCACCAGCTAGCTTCCCATATAGCTACAACAATACTGTCGATAAACGCAGTATAATTTCTATTATATTGCGTATAACAATGAATTAACTGTGTTACTAAAATCATTACAATATCCCTTTAAGTTAAACATGTCTCACCAAATGTTCTTCTAACTGTTAAAAATTGGTTTCACCTTAAGCGAGCAACTGCGCGGCACACTGATGTAACATAAATAACCTTCCTGAAAGTTCTTGATGATTACGTCGTGACATGTGTAAGATATCGCATTGAAGTCTGGGACTTGAAGTTTATTGTCTTAAAGGTATTTCTGAAGTTAAGCTATTTTCGAAACAGCAGAAGATAATTAAAGCTAGATATAATATCAGATCGAATTAAAAACTTTTGAATTGCCCTACGAACAATTTAGCTCAAAAACACACTCAAATTATGAGTTTTATGAATAACCCTAAAAACTTTCGGACAGGAACATTATGTCTGCGGGTTTTCTAGCAACCTCTCAATTAGCCTCTGAGATCATATCAAATCCAAATAATGACTCTGATTAAACAATTAATGGCTTAATGGAACGAAACCAAGCCGACACTGTGGTCTGCGGGGACTAAGACGACATCACAGTTTTTCCTTTAAGGGATGGAAGCGGGGGCACACAGCGTATAAAGGTTTAAGTATGCCACTCTAAAGCGGGCACGAAACGGTTAATGAGTTCAATTTACATTTTACAGTATAATCATTTAGCAGACGCTCTTACAAAAGAACACATCACAACCCATACAATTCTTCGAAGTTCCAATAAAAAATAATAATAATGACGATGATGAATAAACACCGCCCAGGGACACAAAAAACACATATAAGTAAACATACCAAAATTAAATAAACACTAGATGGCGGTATAATCATGTCGTCAGAACAAGTCATTATGAAACTGAACGAACACGTTTGTATTCAGTAATGTTCGTATTAGTTTATCATACGTTAATAAAGATATAGTTATACATTTAATAGTATAATACAGACCTAATGACTAAAACATATAGGTCATTAACTTTTACTGGTTTTGAAATGTTTACCCAGTATACACACGGTAGCTAGTTACCAAAGGTGCAACAATTCACGATTACTATATTAATATAATAGAATTAGCAAGTTACCGATAAACACATAACTGCCATTAGCCTGGTATGGCAGCCAAAATGTTAGTATCTGGGGGCTTACATTTCATACAAAATGTTTTCTCGTACAGTTTTTGGCCGGCTGAGATTTTTTTTTTGGCCGGCCGGTTCCAAGTTAAGCAACAGGACAAAACCAGATCGTGCTTTTATCTTAATTCCACTTTTAATGTTCAACAAGAAGGTACAATGATTTTCCAGGTGATAATGAGTCCAGACAGTACTAAATGCAGGATTCTTGGCACAGTCAAGAACACTTCGAGACCTGTCCTACTGAGACAACATCTAACTACACTGGGTCCTTGTGTAGAATTCAAATTACTGTGCGCTTCCTGTGGCCACGTGATCCGTCAATGAGAAACTTAGGTTTGGAGAACGGCTTCGCACTTCTTGATCTGAAGTTCCACATAGAGTTCCTGAAAAAATTATCGCGATTTTTGGAGAGGTTTAATATAGATTTTTTTTTTATAACCTAGTGATTTAAACGTACTACGTGGATGTCCTTTTTCTCCTTTTTTGGTTTAGCTGAGTACTGTGAGGGTGCCGGACTTCTTTTAATTTGACACTAAAGTTTAAATTTAGTTCTGCTAGCATTATTTTTACGTCTGTGAAATTTCGTTGTAGCGTTGTACATAATGGATATGAGGCTATATACTCTTACGCAAAATGAAAGGAACTTGGCGTCCACGTTTGGAGCAGCGTCAGTTTTGGAGATTCGAACTATGTGGGATGCTAAGGAGCGCGCAAATGGTCACTAAGGTCATCATGGCTTAATACTCTTCAGGTAAGTACTGGACAAATCAATATGTTTTAAAATTAGAATTTCATTTCTAACTTATATTTGGTTGTTTGATTTATGCAGATTAGATATTAATCTACATTGTTAGAGCTCGTATCATCGTCGACTAATTATTTAAACGTGGCACCCTATTTAGCAACACTGGATATAAAGATTATTAGGCAGGACCTTATCCGACATTGATTTCTTTGTTTAATTTAATTTATTAAACAAGCTCAAGAGTTTAAGAAGTATCACGTGTCCGTGCTATGGTTCGCATAATCCATCATTCAATGGGATCTCGCTATCCGGATTCTAAATCGCTTTGAAAGACTATTTGCAAATTTCAACATATGTGTCGGCTACAATATGATTTTATTTCAAACAATTAAAATTAAACTTAAGTTAAACGTGTTGTTTGTGTCGTGGAAGTTACTAAAACATACCAGTTAGTACCAAAGTTCTAATACATTTTCATTTTTCTGTTGTATGCTGCAATCTCGATTCAGTCCAAGGACTAGAGCGTTGTAAATCTATCCCTGATACGTTTAATCACAATAATTCATTTGTTAGGCGATGATGTGTAGGTGTACTCAGTGTACTCGTTAGATTCGTTTCTCTGAATGTTTCTCTGAATATGTAGCAAGTAAAGTGATAAAGTTTGCTTTATAGTAGTTGTTGAAAACGTGTAGCTGTGCTTGTGGAATGATGTGTTATGTCGTTAAATCTGCTAACTCAGTAGAGTAACCAGAGCTTCTGAATATATAAACAATCTCAAAGGCATTTCCTCCCATCCCCTGTTACATGTCATTTGTTTAAACAAAAGTATTACACATTTTAAGCCGTTTACAGGTATTTTTGCGTTGTGGTACCCGCTTGACTCGACAAGTCAGATCTCACGTCCTCCCACACAAAGCCACATCCATCCGGCCCCCCTATGCATGGGCGGTTTGAGAGCAGCTGTCAGTGGCGGCTGTGTGCGCACCTCTAAAGGCTCACTGTGGGGCGCCCTAAAGGGGGACTGGGAGGGATCGGCGAGAGAGACCAGCCACTCTGTAATGGAACAGGATGTGACGAGGCATGCACGAGTGCCCGTGATGCCGCATGCACGAGTGCCAAGGGATGCCGCATGCACGAGTGCCAAGGGATGCCGCATGCACGAGTGCCAAGGGATGCCGCATGCACGGGTGCCCGTGATGCCGCATGCAAGGGTGCCCGTGATGCCGCATGCATAGACCATTGGAAATGGGGCTCTCTAATTATTTAACCTCTTAGACAGGGAAACAGCTGTGCATTAACAGTAACCTGTACCTGGGTTGTGAGTGCTACTGTGCAGTGCCATAAGGAAACAAAGCATTTACTCTGTTTATGGATTTTTTAAGTTAGAATAAAAGGGAGATGGGGTGGGGCTGGGGGGGTGTCACGATGTTCTGTTTGATGGTCCTGACTGAAAGGAACGGCAATGTATATTGCATAGCTGATGGATACGTTTGGAGTGATGAAAAAATCCCAAGCTGTTAATTACAGCAAGCACTATCAAATCACTTTGGAAGATTCTAAGTTTAGCAAGAAGAAAATTGCACGGCCAGGCAACGGGCTCCTTTCTTGTCACATTGGGATCCAGTGTTCCTTTGAAGGGCTTAAAAGCCGGCCGTTTAAGCATTTTGCATCAAGATAAACAGAGTGATGGCACTTTCTGCTCGAGCAAACCATCAAATCTGTCAAATGCACCAGTGGTTCTCGCATATTTTTGTTCTTGGTGCTTCTGACTGGTTGAAAGATTCAGAATAATGAGCCCAAATAATTGGTGTATATTATCTTGCATATAGCAAACTCTTTATTTATTTTGTAATGGAGTTTTAAGAAATTTAAGAACGCTGTCTATATGACACACCTTAAAATCGGGATCGTGTTAGGGGAGTATTTTTGTCTGTCCTGTTCCTTTAAAAAAGTTAGAACGAATATTCTTAAAAGAAAGAATACTATTTTACATGTATTGTCTGACATCTGAATAAACAATCAGTGGTCAATAAAATAGCTTTTTCTTTCTTAATAACACAGTCATTTATTATTAGTTTTGTTCCAAGTTACAAGACAACAATGATTTGGATTTGGCAGTAACTCTGACTTACATTTATTCCATGTTCAAAATTCAGTGCAGTGTTGTCTTAATTGTGATGAAATTGGCTTAAATTGATCAAATAATTAACTTGAGACAACTTCTCCGAGAGGTATAAAACTCTTCTGGTCGGCTATAGTTTAAACATCATTCCTTTTGCATATTAGCCTTGTGGATTGTGAGCAGAATCTTGAGGGAATGATGAAAATGCTAACATACCACTTACAGAGAGAGACATCATGTTTCCAAGCTTTCAGACCGAAAGATGTTGACATTTCCCACTGACCCCATTGACATCGCTGACCGATGGTCCTGAATGGGCTCCTTCACATTCCAACCTTCAATGTGAAAAGAATTTAGAATTGACTCCGTCCTGGACCGTGTGCGTGTGTGGCTTAAAATATTTGAAATGGCTTAAAATAATCGAGATGGCTTAAAATAATCGAGATGGCTTAAAATAATCGAAAGCAACCAGTAAAACCAGGGGATGTACAGGTGTGTTCATGTAAGCATAGAATCAAACAGAATGTTCTCCAAGCCTCACAGATTGAGTTTATCTAGCACTCCTTGATGGACTGATCCAACCAGTTAAAACTACCAATGTCTCCTGGCACATCGATTTAATGACATGATTCCCCCCACATTTGGTATACACAGCGATCGAGGAAAACATTACCAACAGATTACATGTCTGGATTTCTATCGCCCCCATTTTACGTCAAAGCGAAATTTGCTTAATAATTCTTGAATTTGGCTTGACGCTTTTATTCAATGTGAATTTTGCTTTAAATGCTATTCATCACATTTGGCCTCAGGTTTTTAAAAATAAAATTTTGGCAAATCCTTTAAATTAAGTCTTCAGTTAAGTAACTGAGACAAGCTTGGATGGAATAAAGACCAGCTAGACAGGTTCCCTAGGACCAGTGTTTGAGGACCGCTGGTTTAGATGAGTACCAAATGGAAGTTTCTATATGTTTGAATTCCGGAGTTATCGTTGCTTTGATGCCAATAGATACCAAACAGGTACACGCTTCTAAGAGTTGACACTTAAGAGGTGACGTTCCATAAGATCTTGAGTTCTCTGTCTCTAAAATCCAGAAATGTATGAAAATGTATCAGTCCAAGTACGAGTACGCAGACTGTCCAAGTGTGCCGACGATCAAAGATCGTCAGCGCTCTGTTTATGTAGGCTCACTGGCCGATGATAACGGTGTCCAGATGTCAGAGATTTCATCAAGGTGTAAACATTAACCTCATAAATAAGTCACACAGTCGGTTGGCTGTTCTATTGTGGCATTGCTTAGCCCCTTGTGAGTTTTTCTTTTTGAGCTTTTCTTTTTGTAGTTTCGTTTGCACATCTGAAAAGATCTGTTCTAGAGTCCTCGAAATCAGTCCTTATGGATTTTAAACGGTCTTAGTGTTCCTCAGATTGGAGCATTTGTTAAAAAATAGAAAATGAATCAAAGAGTAGCAACTTGTTAATTTTGCATCTCATAATTTATTTTCTGTGGATTCTCTGTCATCCTTCAGCTGTCAAATTTCAGGTTACACTGCTTGCAAGACAGTCCCCTTTCAACGGCTTTTTCTGAAAACTGAAAACTGGAAGCATATAGCCATATAAGTTTACTTAACAGAAATACTAAATTTAATAGGATAAAGTGAGAAAAAGGATAATTGTAGCATGTAGTTATAAGTAATTAATCGGCAGATTTACTGTGGGCATTTTTCCAGTAAATTATTTTCTGTTGATATCTATCAGTGGTTTTCATAATTATGAGGAAGTTCGGTTGCACTCGAACAATAAAAATCACTGTCTTTTGGAGATTTATTTTTAGGAAACCGTCTACTGGTGAGTCTGAGTGAAGAATTTCTGCTGCTTTCTAATAGTATTCTAGTGTGTAGATTAGATCCCTTTATTCATTCACACAAATTCTCAGGTTGCAGAAAAAAAGATAGATCGCTTCTGGGAAAAGTAAAGAAATTTCTTATAAATTTTGAGTGGAAACATGTTCATATCTGATGCATTCGCCATCTGTATTTAGAGGTATTTGGCAATAATAGCTGGATTCTTGACTGTGTGTTCGTGTAATTTTGTGTCATGGGAAATGTGGTATTCAAACCATTGATGCCGTTCAAGTTAGTTGTTAGTCGACATATACTACAACTGCTGCAAGAGTTTAGTAATGTTCATTAGACGTTTGCCTAGTCTAGCGCCTAACCTTGCAACGATTAACTCATAAACAGCTATATGAGTTTGATTAGGTATACCTTCCTACTTTGATAAGCTTGTGTGGAAAATGTGTGATACCATAACACTTTTCAAAGGAACCTACATTGTTTTAACTGTTTTTTCTGCTCTTATTGTCAAAGGCTGAAGGCTTTGGTTGTATTTCATGTTCTTCAGCTGTGTGCTGTAGTTTCGGAAACAATTGGATATGTTCACAGTCCCTTGGATGTAAAATGTTTGACATCGGAATATATTTAATACCGGAACGCAGCCCCTATTAAGAATTTAAAAATCAATTTTAAAAATTGAGAGAGAACCATTTGCAAATGTACATTTAAGTTACACCTCCAACGTTGAACAAGTTGCATATGAGACGAATTGCTCTGAAACTGTGATCCTGAAAATGTAAGCGTTGTGTGTCAGCAGTGATGAATGCCATGATGACTCCTCCCTGCCTGGATGCAAATAGCCCTTTGTTTAACCCCGCCGGGGAACACCAGACTGCCACGGATAGCAATCCCACGGGGGGGTGGGCATGTCCTGATACGTTGCAGGAAAAAGCAGTGTTCCTCTGGTCCCGGTCCCGGGACCCCCTTCTATGACAGGAATGAACCGGTCCGGGGCTGATCGGCAGTGCCTGCCGGACCCACACACTGCGTCTGCGTGCTGCTGCTATTTATAAACGCCCGGTCGTTCCACACTCCGGTTTATATTTGCCCATGTCTGGTCGCCCACCAATTCCCATTACTGTCGCTGCTTTCATTCCTCAGTAAAGGTCATATCCTCAGTGGGCGGAGCAATCCGCAATTTCGTTTTCAGTTTAGTTTTTTGTCAGAAAAGCACGTCAACACATTCATTTGTCGTGCTTACCCAATGCCTCCATTGACAGACCGATGTCAGGAATGACATAACAGAGATTTCTCCTGCTTGTCTAATTAGTGCATGTGGCATGCAGCCTGGGGACCAGGTCTGGACCAGGATGAAACCCTGAAGACACCGCCCACTGCCAGGGCCTGATTGACACATCTGAGTGTGGTTTCCTTAGGTGCTTCCAATGAAATATTTCAATAGGAGAGACAGAGGGAGGATTTGGGGTTTTTGGTATTTTGTTAGCAGTTTGCTGACTGAAAAGTGTATTATCACTGAGTTTTCTTAGACTGAAAGAGTCCGTACTTATTTGTTCCATCATTCAGGAAACACCGCACTCTTAACTAGAGTAGCGGAATTGCTCTGTTTTAATTGAAATTACATTATTTACTTTAATTAATCGGACATTAAAAGATAATGTCATTGTGGGGTTTTTTTCAGCTTCAGGGAAGCTATCATATCCAACATCCGGCATACGTGTATAGTGGAACAGGTATGACTCAGTAATAAAATGAGATATTAGCAGGCTAAGACTCTGTTTTGAGCTATTCTCCCGGGCCCCCTCCCAGGGCAAGCCAGCACCCCGAGTAGATCTCCTTACATTGATGAAAAGGAAGAGCAGATGGAAGATTTATCCCTCACACGTTGAAGGGCCCTGTAATGAGCTGACAGGTGTCAGCTTTCCAGATGGAGGGGAGCTGACCGCACAGCGTTTCAGAACCACCTTCAAAGTTACGGCGTCAACTCCTTGTTTGTGTTACCGGTAGGCGCTTGTTATGTGGAGGAGGGCATCTGCCTTGTAATGCAACGCTTTCAAGCACTCCGTGCTAGCTGTAAACATAGGCGACAGAGACATTTGTGGATCTGTTTTCGGCTTTCAGTGGGTGGAGGATATGTTTTTGAAATGTCACTCCCAAGAGCGTGGTAACATTAGATGTTAGAAGGAAGAGAGAAGGGGGCTGTGGCCTTTCGCAGTGGTTCCGCACCCCACACCAGTCAAGTGGTCCCCCCCAGGACCATGTGGGTTTTGTGGGCCTGAGGACAGCAGACTCGAACAGCACCATGTGAATATTTCTTATTTTGTCATTTTACCCGGCTTTAAATGGGCTACCGAAAATACGAAGGCACGACTAGCTGTGCACGTTCAACTGCTTTTTATAAAGTTTGTTTTGATACTTTTTGGTTGCCTCATTTTCACTTCTCTACGAATGAAAATGTTTTCACTTTCTGTTTCAGAATGAAGCCAAATCAGCAATGAAAGATCCAAGGAAATGAACCTAGGGGCTCTTTAAACAGGTAGACGTGGAAGCCTCCAAGATAGACATAACTGATCAACAAGCAATCTGTGGGGATACGTTTCAAGCACAAATCCTTTCAAGAATGAGGTTCAAATACACAATATCCCTCATCTTTGTTGTGGCGCTGGTGATTATTGAAAAAGAAAACAACATCATATCGAGGTAATTATCTTTGATAACCGATGAACATCTGTTTTGTGTTGTTGTTACGCGTGCGTCTGACAGCCGTGTCTCGGCGACGAATAACGGTGACGTCGTTTGTTTTCAGGGTCTCTGACAAGTTGACTCCTAGGCAAACTCCTCAGACCCCGTTGCAGTCCAATATCTCAGCCCCGGTTCTGCTCAAACAGAATGGCTCCTACTCCTCCCTCAGTGAGCTGGACTCTGCCTTCATGCACTTGAAGAGACGGCTAGAGAACTACACGGAGCAGTTGGCGGGCTACCAGAGCGGAAAGAAGCACATCCTACTGCTGGCCACCACCAGGACGGGCTCCTCCTTTGTGGGCGAGTTCTTCAACCAGCAGGGCGGCAACATGTTCTACCTGTTTGAGCCACTGTGGCACGTGGAAAGGATGCTTACTCTGGAGACGGGGGGAACCAACGCGACGGCCTCGGCCAAGGCCTACCGAGACGTGCTCCAGCAGCTGCTCCTCTGCGACTTCACCCTGCTGGAGGGCTTCATCGACCCTCCTCCCAGCGATCACATCACAACCTCCCTGTTCCGTAGGGAGTCCAGCACCTCGCTGTGCGACGAGCCTGTGTGCACGCCCTTTGTAAAGAAAGTCTTTGAGAGGTACCACTGCAAGACTAGACGCTGCGGGCCGCTGAACCTGACCCTGGCCTCGGAGTCCTGCCTCCAAAAGGAGCACCGGGCCATCAAGACCGTCCGGGTGCGACAGCTGGAGACCCTGCGGCCGCTGGCGGAGAACCCACTCCTGGACGTCAAGTTCATTCAACTAGTCCGTGACCCCCGGGCCGTCCTGGCCTCCCGGATGGTGGCCTTCTCCGCCAAGTACAAGAACTGGAAGAAGTGGGCGGTGGACGGGGAGGTGCCCATCGACGACGAGGAGGTGAAAAAGCTGAAGGGCAACTGTGACAACATCAGGATGTCCGCTGAGGTGGGCTTGAGACAGCCGGCCTGGCTGCGACGGAGATACATGCTGGTACGCTACGAGGACATAGCGAGGTATCCCATGCAGAAAGCAGCCGAGATGTACCGGTTCACAGGGATCCCATTCACTCCACAGGTGAAAGAATGGATTCTCAAGAATACCCAGGCTTCGAAGGAAGCCAGTGGTGTGTATTCGACGCAGAAAAACTCCTCCCAACAAGTGGAGAAATGGAGGTTCAGTATACCTTTCAAGCTAGCCCAAGTTGTGCAGAAAGTCTGTGGTTCAACCATGAAGTTGTTTGGTTACCGATTTGTGAATGATGAAGCGATGCTAACTGATAAATCTCTCAGTTTGCTGGAAGAAAAGAGGTTTCTCTTTAGATAATGCTACGCTAGCTGTGTTTATTTTCCTTTTTTGTTTTAAACAGACTAAGCCAAAAATGTTGCAACAAGGGAATGACTGTTTAATATTTATTTGGTTGGATGGACTATGAAAACAAATAGAAAGTCGGAAGATAAATATCTCTGACTGTAATTCCAGGGAATGCTGAATAACTTCCAGGAAGACATCTCCCAAGATAACGGAAAAGGAAAAAAAAAACATTCTGGCACAGATGTATTCAAGCTGATATTTTTATTCAAGTAAAAGCCAAAAAAATATAACTCAGTGATGCAAAACAAATTCATAATGGGTGTAATAAATGGCTTTCATTACAGTCTGTCACTCTAGTGCATTTTACTGCACTGTGAAAACTACCTTCAGAAACCGTCTTGTAAAAAAACAAAGCAATGTATAGATTTTTCAGAAGCAAAGTTATAACTGTACGAATCAGTGAAGTTGTTTTAAATCCAAAACTTGACATCAAAGTAATATAAATTATAATTGTGATTTGCTCAGTGTGAAGATGGTATTTAATAAAATATTTTTCAAGAAAAAAAGGGAAAATTGGGACATCCAAAAACTACTGTGTGTTAAGCTCGAATGAAGTAGCTCAAAATGGCTATTTATTTTTTTGTTAACTTATTTAAATAATTTAAGCAGGTCGTGTTCAGTTACTGCTGATTTGTCGTATTATTCAGACTTGGGGCTTATTTCATGCATTTTTTGACAGTTGGTGGTTCAAGATTGTGTAAAAATAAGAGAACTGATTGCCGATTGTGAAAGGCGTTCTGCTGGCCAAAGCTTATTAGTCACATTAGCTCTTGAAACCGCACTCTCTTAGTCATGCAGAATGTTTGTGTACTACTTTCACGAAATAGGCAAGCTGAAAATGCTGAGTTTTTCTGCGTGTAAGTTGCCCCGTTGTCCAAGATTTCCCTAAGACACCAGAGTTAACTCTTCTGCGCTAGTATTGCAGGAGTTTGAAGTTTTGCATCACAGATGTTTACAGTGGAACTGTATCTACATTAGGCTCTCTATCTGCAGCTGGTTTGCAGGGTTGTTTGAGGTTTAGCCTCATTATTCTGTCTGTCGACATTATGGTGTAGCAAAATAATGGAGACCTTCAGATTGTTTTCATCTATCTTGCTCCTTTTGAATGCATAACTGTTTTTACGACCGTTGTGTTAAACTGTAAAGCTGACGTGTCAAGTGTGTTGCCTGTAGTAAAAGTAAATATTTTAAATGATAAAAGTGTAGGCTGTAAATCAAAGATGACTTATTTGCTGTCTGTTTTAGAATGTCTTGTATACTACGAAAGCAAAACGTATTGTCAAATATTTCAACACAATGAAGCATTTCAATTTATGCCATGAGGTTGTCTTATTATTTCAGCCCAGGTCTGCTTTTTTCAGCACCTGAAGGTCAGTTTTTATCTCTAGTTTTATTAGGGGGTGACAGAAAATACATTTTGGTTGATTAGGAGACACTTTTATCCAAAGATATTTACACAGATTACAATTTCTACATTGACATCTACATTTCTTCCACTCACACAGCTGGATATTTTACTGAAGCAATTCAGTCTAAGTACCTTGCTGAAAGGTACAACAGTTAGGGTGGGCCTTGAACCAGCAACCTTCTGTCAGTCTCTTTAACCACTACACCACCTGCTGCCCATATAGCCCTATATGCATTAATGTGATACCATAACTATAAAAGAAACACATGAAAAAAATTATATTAAGTGCATGTATATTTGTAATTAACATAATTAAGCATGGAATTATCATAAACCCATAGCCAAAGTTTGTGGAAATGATGGCAGAGTCGTCAGATTGAACTAGGAAGCCGTGAATTATTCTAACATATCGGATTATTTATCTCAATCATTTTAAAATGAATCATGTTGCCATTTTTGTAAATTTTTTAAACTCCAGGAAGATTTCCATGGCGCTCTTTCTGACGGCACTACGTTTGGATAGTCCCATCTTTGTCACAGATTGTAACATGAGTTTATAAGGTCGAAACGCTCGGAACCAAAAAAAGTTTGTTCATTGAAGCTATATAATCTGAGATAATCAGAAAGGGCACGCAGCGTTGCAATTGGTTATGTAGCGCCAAACAAAAAGCGAACACAGCATCAGACTGTCTTGACCAGCACAGGAATACACTTGCCAGTGTGAGGTTGCTGCAGACTTTTAGCAAATAATTACTATTACTCAGCAGTAGATCCAGAGAGCTTCTTGTTTTTCTCCTTTAGGCCCTATCCACAACATGTGTTTGTACTTAAGCCCAAACCGACATCCTCGAGAAAGAATAATCGCGTGGAGACAGCTGCACAAGTACCGAGATGTTAACTACTGTATTGGCTTTGCTATTTAAGTCTTCCAACGTAGCAATTTCCCCTGCTTTACATTCAAATGCGGTGTGGCCCGGTTTCCGCCCACCTGACCGCGCCCTCCCACACAAGTGCGGGTGAGGCCAGCCCCGCCAGACGCTTGCCACCCTGACAGTTCCAGTGAGATTCCACTATGGATGGCAACGCACAAACACACACACATACACGACTCAAACTGCGCTTTACTGATCTGCATGTGGACTGGATTATAGAGCTCTCCGAATGTATTTGCTCTGCACAAATATTACTAATCCATCCGAGAATGGCATCGAAGGAACTTCTATAGAAGGATTTTTCGATTTTTATTAGATAAAAAGCATCCCTTTTTTGTAAAGCGAGTGTAGACACAGTTGTGTTGTTTTTTCTTTTTCATGTATCTATGCCAACTGCATTCCAGGAAGTGCAAGTCTGGAAGTTACAAAGAAAACAAAACATTGAAGGAAAAGTGGATATGCCAGAGAAACGAACGAGAAGAAAACCAATCGAGGTGAAGAAGTAGGTCACACAAAAGAACATATTAAGCTCTGGTTTGAATAGATCTGGAGCTTCACAGAGAAAATCTAACGACCGGGAATAGGGTATTCATAAACTCTAATAGTCCTGTGGGTTTATTGAAAGAGGGACTTGTGCTGAGGGTGGAGTGTCACTGGGGTTGGGGCAAATATAGAATACAGAAACCACTGTCAACTGAATTAAAGCCTTATTTTCACTTCAGTGAAAGATGACTAAACTCCACCCTGCTATCCAATTATATTGTGCCCAGCCACATCATAGTCTAACATGACTTGAGAAAGCGGGAAATATGCTATGTTTCAACTGCAGTAATACAGACAAATAAGTTCGAAAACACTATTCAGCGCAAACTGCTGATGTATATCTGGAAAGCCAAAAATAATAATAAATGGGCCACACCCCCCGTGTGTCAGCCTTTTAAATGCTTTGATGATGTGGTTGATGTAGTGCCGGTGAAAGGTTTCTGCCGGTGTCAGATCTTAAAAAAAAAACTAAACAGCTGTTCTTCTGTGCCTTCTGATCTAATAACCGTGTAACTGAGTAGTTTCCCCTACCTCCACTGTGTTTGTCCATTGTTAGTGTGGGAAATCTCTGCGTTATGTACCACGCTTAACACTTTGACTCAGAGATTCGCTCTGAAGCCATGTCGAATGTCAGCAATGGCTCAGTGGGGCGTGAATTCTCTTCTAACATCTGGCCTGTTTACTAATTACCCGTTTTCTTTTTGTGAGGAACAAAATTTGTGTTCAGATTGTCTTGTTAAGTCTGCTCTAGATTCAAGAAACTTTCCCAAGAAGTATGTTGATATAATTCCATGCAGTCAATACATTTCGTGTACTGTACAATGGGTAGAACTTTATGGGTCATATTATTGCTTGCTAAATAAAATAAATCATTTTTTAAAATGATTTATAAAAATCAATTGCTGCATTCCATCCCTACAGTTATATGCACGCCCTACGATGTCGGTTTACGTTACTATTTAAGTTGTTATTGACAAAATGATGCTTATCCTTTCATCAGAGAGGCATAAGATAACTGTAATAAAATAATATATAATTACAGTTTGGTGTAGCGTTAATGTACATATACACTGTGGCGTTGATTATGGGTGAAAGAATATGATTAAAAGGCAAGTATGCAGTAAATTATTATGCATGGGTTTGGGTTTGGGTTTGGGTTTGGGTTTTGGTTTTGGTTTGGGTTTGGGTTTTGGTTTGCCTGGTAAAGCGCTG
>JAOYSI010027535.1:0-32273 GCA_025775065.1 Hiodon alosoides
TGGTGAACTCCATGCCCAAGAGGGTTAAGGCAGTGCTGGAAAATGATGGTGGCCACACAAAATATTGACAATTTGGGGCCAATTTGGACATTTTCACTTAGGGGTGTACTCACTTTTGTTGCCAGCGGTTTAGACATTAATGGCTGTGTGTTGTATTATTTTGAGGGGACAGCAAATTTACACGGTTATACAAGCTGTACACTCACTACGTTACATTGTAGCAAAGTGTCATTTCTTCAGTGTTCCATGAAAAGATATAATCAAATATTTACAAAAATGTGAGGGGTGCACTCACTTTTGTGAGATACTGTATATTATTGTTATCATTGTAATTATACAGAACAGAAACCCTCATATTTATTATTTATTTGCTGAAATGCTTTTATGACTTACAAAAACCCCATAAATAGAGCGAGATATATGCAAGTATCTTGGGATATATACAAAGTATATAAGTACCTGGTTTATGGTAAAACAGGATTTACATCTGGGAAATCAGCCAGTGACTTTCAGGTGAAAAGTCTGCTGCACTTAAAACTTAAATGAAAGTCATAGGACAACATACTCTTGTACCACAATCATTAAAAAATACTGCTTTGTGTTTAAAATCTGTTAAATCATTCATTTAATCAGAATGTAAATCTGTTTTGGCACCATGTTTCACACCTGATTCGTTTACAGACATATTCTGCCAAACTTGCTTGAAGGCACATGCATTTAATATGCTTAGAGCTTTATAATTATGAATTTGGACCATGCTCCGATTGTATCTCATACAGACTCATCTTCAGTTATTAAGGCGGTACTCTGGCTGTGTGTCAATAATAATCATAAATAGGTGGAACAAAAGATAATATTTTATAAACATAATTCCCTTTAATACACGGATGATACAGGTTTCTGTAACATGCATAACCACATAAAGCCAAACCAAATATATTGGTCTAGCATGAGGTCTGACCATAAAATATGCCTATAAAGCATATAAATGATGCAAATCTTGCTTTTACATTGTCTATATCTGCCGCAGTATCAGGATAAAAGAGGATGTAATCATCAGATTATTTTCCGTATTCCGAAACTTCTGAATGCCTGCTAAATTGCAACGAGTAGTAAGCGGTCACGTTCTTCTCGCGATAGTTTCGTTTAAAAGCGCATCGCACGGGGAAAAAGACGCTATACAACGAGTAATTTAATATTTTCCATTTCCTTCTCCTTACAGAAAGTAAGTACTTGTTCCCTCAAAAAGTATGTTACTGTTTCAGCGAAGAACTATAACTTCTCCCTGAATCGAATTAATTATGCTTGCCAATATTGTATTTTCTTTTGATAGACTCGTCCAGCTTTCTAAATAAGGCCTACCGTGTGATAAATTAGCTATCTATAGCTAGCCGATAGTTAATCCATCGTTCAAACATGAAATTGTTTTCTAAGTGTAACGACAGGTATTTAAATATAAATTGCTCGTCCAGTTAGCCACTAACTCAACAAGGCAGTAAGTTATCTGAATAAAATAAAACAAAAAACAATGCAAACACGCGACTGGGAGCATGTCCTCTCCGCTGTAGCAGTTGCATTCGTATTATTGTTAAAGCGGTTTTGGTCCAAGGGAAATTTTTGTACCTAATCCTTTCACCTTATCTTTTTTCTACACAGTATAACAGTTGCTTCTATCGTCTCAGCTTGCTGTATTAATAAATACAACACGTATGATGTATTTATGGTTTTTTCTTGAAACTTAATTGTATCTTATACTTTCATCGTTACCATCCTCTACCTCCGCTCCCGTGTTTAAGAATCTAGGTTGAAGAATGTCTGACAGCGAAGACAGTGATTTCTCAGACAACCAGAGTGGTAACAGCAGCGAAGCCGAGGAGGTGGACGAAAATGAGGTAGCTACTGCCCTGTAAGGAATGGAGTGGGCGGGTGATTTTCACTTGACACAAAATAAAACATCTAAACCATCCCATAACAACGATAGGTTTTATGTCAGCTTTTATAGGTTTGTGTTTATTAATATACGACCATTATGTCGTGATCGATGCAAGTACACAATTAAGTAACAATATAACGTTACTTAACAATGTAATGCGAGGAGTCGGTTAGTTTCATATTTAGTGTAAGAGTTACTTTCAAAGACTTTAGAGAGGTTTTTAGTGGAAACCTTTGGATTCTGATCGTTGTTGATATATTTTGGTGCTATTTTTATTAGTTAAAATGCTGATTATGATGTGCTGTCCTGTGGCTGTAGAAATGTCTGTCATGTGTTTTATCACATGTGAAAAGGCATTTTAACATTTTTGTGGCGCTTATATAAAAAACGAATATAACAATGCCTTGCTTGGCCTCTTTTGTACCTGCGTCACATTGACTGGGACATGGTAATAAGCATTAGTTCTGTCTTTTCAGTGACACATCAGTGCACATATTTACAAAAGTGATTTATGATTCTTGTTAATACCTCTAAGTAAAATGTTCAGCCTGTAGAAGCGATAAGTTACCTTTGCTCAGTGCATGTCCTTAAGGATGTGTGGTATGTTCAGGAAGAAGAGGGACAAGGCAGCGTTGCAGGCAGCGACAAAGGGGAAGAGGAAGGGGAGGACCTAGAGGACGAGGAAGAGTATGACGAGGAGGAGGAGGAAGATGATGACGAGCGGCCCCGGAAGAAGCCGCGCCACGGGGGCTTCATCTTGGACGAAGCCGGTGAGTTCCTCTCACAGCCTGTGGGTGGCTTTCTCTGAGGAAGGTTACCTCTGCACAGAGAGGTCTCATTGGTTTCTTATTTTGTGCCTGTCGAGAGGGTACTGAAACACCTCGTTTTTCTCTTCCGCTTACCTCCATAGATGTTGATGATGAATACGAAGATGAAGATCCTTGGGAGGAGGGAGCTGAGGATATTCTGGAGAAAGGTTAGTGCTCTGAGGAATAGATATGGGCGGTGTTTTTTGAAGTCCTGGTTTTTATTTCTTTTTATTTTTTAGTACTTGTACTAAATAAACTGCCCTAGTTTGGTAGGCATCCCACTACTCATACTTATAACATCTTAGTGTTGACGACATGATTTTGTATCCAAATCCAACCTTTTAGGTGAAAATTTTCAGGTGTTTAATAGGCTTTGTTAGGATATAAAGTGTTTTTTTTTTTTGTATATTAAAAATAATCGATATCAATAAGTAATTTGGTATGGCTCTTTTTGTGTGATATTGGATTTCATTGATGAATCTGAGACATCCTAAAATACAAAAGATGAGCATTGTTTCTAAGTTGCGTGTATGCCCTTATGAGTGTTTCTTTTCTGAGCTCATGACTCTTTATTTCTCGTGCATGCCTCCTTCAGTTAACGGTAAATGAACTCTAGATCTTCTGCTCTTTGTTTCTTTTTGTGTAATCCAGTGTGTTCTTGTACATCTTCTTGTGATTACTGTGATGCTCTTGTGCGTATTACTGGATATGACGTGTGTTACGTTTGCTTGTTTGTGCAGCCATTTTGCTTTTATAATAATGGAGCACGAGTTGCAAATGCTTTACTGGGCTGTTCTGTTCAAATGAAAAGTGGTAAAAATGATCAAGTATTATATCAGTTTTGTCAGCCACGATCCAATTAAGATAATTTGTTCCTCTTAAAAATGTAGATTGTTTTGAAAGTTCATATTTGCCAAAACAAATTCAGTTGAACCAATTTTCTAGCTCAAATTTTATATTTTTTGCTGGAGCTGATGTCAAAAATCAAACCAAAACCTTGCCAAGTTTATCTTGCTTATCCAATATGGCTGGGTGAAAAGGAGGTGTGACCCTTTGCCTGAAATTGCTCTGTGGTAAATACCTGTTTTTCATTAATGTTCAGTTGGATTGAGTGGTTTATCATGTTTGTTTATCATTACACATCAGGCAACTCAAAAAGACCAAAGGAATCCCAGCTGTCCGTGCTTTCATATGCCGTTTAGCATCTCTGCGGTTAATTTTTAACCTTATTTTTGTTTCTGTTTATCATTGGCCACTGCCTGTACCCTTCCTACCCTTTGCTGTGTGTCATGCTGTGCACTCTCTCCTGCACCACCCTGAACAGAGGAAGCTGAGGGTAAGTGCACGTTCACTTCCCCCAGGTGCCAGCGTGGGGCGGATTACCCTGAATCGCAGACAATTGACATGAGTTGCTTTAAATGAATCAAACCAATGTTCTCCCAGGATAACTAACCCACTTATACCCAAAGCAATTTAACTTGACACCTACTTTGGGCAAAATATTTTGTCTAAAATATTAAGACAGACGGAGGGTGTAAATGACATAACTTTTCAAGTGTCTTATTACTTTAATCAAACCGGTTAATTCGCTGTTTTAGCTTTTAGCCCAAAGGAAATACAAAAGACGTAATTTAGTTTATTAAGTTTTAATTATTACAGTAAACGCTGTTCTGTCAAAGTAGTTCTTAACAAATTATAATATGACAAAATAACAAATTCGTAATGTCCCAAGCTGCATTAATATTAAGTAATCAGGAAGCTGTGTGTTATTGTCTCAGCAGCATGGCTGGAATGCGAACTGACCAATAGATATGTGGGACTGGATCTAATTTTTATTTTTATATATGTATATTACACATTATACATCACACACACACACACACACACAAAGACTGAAAGTTATTTCTGATCATTTATGTTCCATGTTGGCATCTGTTAACCTGTCCACCTGCATAGCGCTACATTTTATCTTGCATGTCTTGGGATGGAAATGTTTGACTGTTTTTATATTTGAAGAGTTGATGTGGAATGCTCTCCTGTACATACCCCTGTCCATGTGGCGCTAAGCTTCATTCCGGCGTGTCGATGATCTTTTGTAGACTGCCTAAGGCATCCCTACAAGTCCCACCTCTCAAGAATGAAGGATGAATATTCACTGTTTGATATTATCTGGCATTTTTTTACTTTAAATCACCCCAGTCATTTTTATATTTCTTCTGTCAATAAACCCCATTTATTTGCGGGAGTCTTGCTTCTGCGCTGCTTCAGACTACACGTGGTTCGGAATCTTACCTGTTGGTTGCATGCCTTTATCTAATATGTTGCATTACTGTGGATTTGCACTTCCTGATTATGGCAGTCTGTTTGTAATTGTAGTGGTGGGGATGTTGCCAAGTGAATGCCATAAGTTGTATTTAAAAAAATTGGTGTATTTCAATTTAACCACTTGCTGCATTCGATAGATATACAAATGAGCAAAATGGATGCTCTTTGAGATTTCTACATTCTTGTGGTATTACATCTAAATTTAATGGCAATGGTCTTTTTGATTAGAGAATTTACCTGGGTGTTCTCCACCACAAATGAGTCTATTTACGCCAAGTTAGTCAATAATGATCCTTGCCTTCCTCATTGATACTAATGTTCTGTTCCTTTACCGTTTGTTAGATATTCATAGAGCCATTCTTGCTTACTTGTGTGTTTTGTTTGGCAGTCTCCAACATTGACCCTGTGGTTCTGGATGAGGATCATTCTGGTTCCCGCAGACTCCAAAATCTCTGGAGGTGCGTAGACGGTTGCTGTTTATCCTGTGTATCACCTGAATTTTCACACACAATTTTGCCATAGCACCAGCTGGACATGTGGCTTCACATTAGTGATTTATGATTGGCGGATGTAAAGGCTTTGATCGGAATCAGGTGGCTTCTTCATGGATTTGTCTGGCCTCTGGATGCTGTTTGTGGGGCTGTGTTCCCTCTGTGTCTGGCCCCTGGATGCTGTTTGTGGGGCTGTGTTCCCACTGTGTCTAGCCTCTGGATGCTGTTTGTGGGGCTGGGTCAGATTCCTTCTTTGTGGTTATTTCAGGGATTCTCGGGAGGAGGCCCTGGGGGAATACTATATGAGAAAATATGCAAAGTCATCTGGGGGAGAACAGTAAGTCCCTTGCAATTTATTTATTACATTTATCGTAGCCACAAATAATACCTAATAAGCCAATTTATCTGCTGCTTTTTTAGGTGTTTACACTCACCTAAAAAAATTTTTTTAAACTACTGCCTCGTTTTCAAATTGATTATATCGGTTATATATAACTACAAGTGTTTGACTGATGTAACCTCAACCTGAATTGATGTTTATAGAAAAGGGGTACTTAAAGTAGGATCAAGCTATTATCTGTTATGACATTTTTTGATCCCTCCCAGTTTCTCTGGAGGATCAGAGGAGCTTTCAGATGACATCACCCAGCAGCAGTTGCTTCCTGGCGTCAAGTATGCATGACTTCCTTCTTCTAATAATTGAAGAATGCTTGCAAAATGTAGAACAGCTGATAAGGATCAGTGGAGTTATTTAATATTTACACTGCTACTTTGCAGGGATCCTAATTTATGGACCGTCAAGTGTAAGGTAGGATTTGGTGTTTGTCACGTTTAGCAATTAGGCACAGTAGCTTTGCCTGTTGTGGCTTAATAGGTTTTGAATCAAAATCAAAAAATTGTCCTATTACCTATTTGTGTCTCTCTCTCTCTGTGTGTGTGTGTGTGTGTATATATATATATATATATATATATATATATATATAGATTGGTGAGGAGAGAGCGACCGCCATTGCTCTCATGAGGAAGTTCATCGCCTATCAGTGCACAGATACGGTATGGCCAGGGTACCTGTTTTCGGCCACATGAATTTGCTGTGGTGGCAAAACCATTGCTAGATGTGTGTGTGACTGATGGGCTTTGTAGGAGTAAAGTATAAACTTTACCGCCCCGGGTTTTTTTTTCCCATGTTCATTTTTAATAAATTACAAGCACATCAAGTTTTGCAGATTGATTTCTCAACATTTATGGGATCCTGTTCTGGTTTATGCACTGGGTCTTAAAATGTTAAACAATTCTAATGTAATAGTAGTACCATTATTTATTTAGCCTGGTATGGGATATTTGAGTGTTTTTTTTATAACCCCTTGTCTTGCTGGGCCTGACATTTTTAAAATCCCTGCTAAGCACCCTGGGATTGATGACGACAAAAAGTAGATGTGTCTATGTTAACTGAAAATAGTGGTTTTAAAAAGCAAACGGTACCTGATTATTTTACCAACTGTACAATCTATTTTTTTACTATCGATTTATTTAAAGTGGCAGAAATGCTACCCTTTCAGTTTTGAGCCTTTACCGACTGAGAACAGAAGCCATACAGGTGATTGTTTATTGTGAGGAGGACAATTTGGATGGTACTAATGTCACCATAGGAGGTATTCCACTGGTCCTGGTGCAGCTGTGGCGTCAAATGTGTTTCTTTATTCTATTAACTGTTCTGAATTCAGAAAAGTTTGAATTAACGAGATACCAGTGCCTAAGTTATGGTATATTAAAATCTACCATTGTCCAAAAGTAAGAAAATTAATTCAAAGATGAAAATCCTGTTCATTATATTTTCATTGTGGGGCATGTCCTTGTTTTTAGGCATCAAAAAAAGGTTGACAATCCGCCCCAGCAGAAAAATCTTAGTAAACTAGCTAGACCTAGTAGTTTTCAAAGTCTACAAAATTTGTCTTTGTGCAATCTGTAAAGGCCCATTATAGGTGATGATAATGTGCCTTTACAGATTGGCTCTCCGTACCAAGTTTTTGTAAAAAAGTTATTTTATATGTTTAACACACTTTTTGAATCGGCTTTCTGTGTTTCTGAGTGTATCAGCGCTGTTTTTTAGGGCCACTTTGCTCTAAAGAGGGCTCTTCTGTTTATGGGTGTTTAACTGTGCCTTTTTACTCCTCTCAGCCACTCCAGATCAAATCGGTGGTGGCCCCCGAGCACGTTAAGGGGTACATCTACGTCGAGTCGTACAAGCAGACCCACGTGAAAGCGGCCATCGAGGGGGTGGGGAACCTGCGCATGGGCTTCTGGAACCAGCAAATGGTGCCCATCAAGGAAATGACAGACGTCCTCAAGGTGGTGAAGGAGGTCACAAACCTCAAACCCAAGTCCTGGGTGAGGCTGAAACGAGGCCTGTACAAGGACGACATAGCTCAGGTATGAGTCATGACAGAGAAATGGGCCACAGCTGTATACTATAATGTCCAGGAGGAACAAACGTGAACAGAATTAAACTGTATTCTTGTGGTTGATGCTACTGTTGTAAATATTAAAGGCGCCCTTGATGAGACTGTGTTGTAAGTTACTGTGACTTCAGTCTGAGTGAAGTCGCTCTGCTTTTATTTTAGTGAACTAAAAGCAAGTATATTTTATATATACCCATCCCTGTATTTTGTGATTGTGCTGTGGTTCTGTGGGTTGTGGTTGTTAACCATTACTTGTTTTGTTACTAGCATTTTTGTTGTTGTTTTCTTTGAAGGTGGACTATGTTGAGCCCAGTCAAAATACCATATCGTTAAAGATGATTCCTAGGATTGATCTGGACCGAATCAAAGCACGAATGAGTCTGGTGAGTAACAAGATGCACTTATCGCCTGCTCACGGCCATGTATTAAATCCCTCTTAATGACTCTGGCCAAATCTGTGTTAATCTTACAGAAAGACTGGTTTGCCAAAAGGAAAAAGTTCAAGAGGCCTCCACAGAGACTGTTTGATGCAGAGAAAATCAGGTAAGGGGTGACTGATGTCAGATGCCATTCTTTGTATTTGAAAGCACTGTACACCAATGCCCCTCGCGGTTGAGTTTATCTGGGGCTTTGCAGGTCGCTTGGAGGAGAGGTCAGCCACGATGGAGACTTCATGATATTCGAAGCCAACCGTTACAGTCGTAAGGGCTTCCTCTTCAAGAGTTTTGCCATGTCTGCTGTGGTAAGAGTTACTGATGCTCATCATTTGGCAGGACCTTGTGGTTAAAAAGCAGTAAATGATTCTGTGCATTGTGTGTATAACTTTGAGGAGACACTCGACTGAGTGTATGCACACCATGTGACCTGTAGAGTCAGTACACTCTATATCGCAGTTTTTCAGCTGGCCTGTTTCATCCTCCTGGGCTGCTGCTAGCTGGTTGAGCTTTCTTTACCCGTGTCTCGGCACTGTAGATCACAGAGGGGGTGAAGCCCACGCTGTCAGAGCTGGAGAAGTTCGAGGACCAGCCAGAGGGGATTGACCTGGAGGTTGTCACAGAAACTACAGGTACTCATGCTGATAGGTGTAGCGGTTGCGCTGCGTTCCTTGAGGGACATGGCTCTATCTGAGCGCAGAAACCCTGTGGATGCTCCCGGTAGCATTGTCTCCAGCCTGGCTCTGGGGAAATCTGGTTCATTGCCAAGCTACTGGTTGGATTGGTTAGCTGGACTGGAATGGCTCTGGTTTACGTTCTGCCTCGGTTACAATGTGAGTAAAACAGGCCACCTTCCCCCTGCTGTTTTAAAGGGAGCTATAATCGGGCTCCTGTATTTGGGCAGTATGTGACATAAAGGGCAAGCTACTTCACTTGTAACCAGTAGGTTGCAGGTGATGTGCTAGAGTTGGGGTCCTCTGAGACCACCTTTTACAGAAACCTCAAGTAATTTGCACTCAGGTGCTGAGCGTGCATTCTTCAGCTCATCAGTCTGCATTCAGGTGAGCGTCTTTAC
This sequence comes from Hiodon alosoides, assembly GCA_025775065.1. NCBI lineage: Eukaryota > Metazoa > Chordata > Actinopteri > Hiodontiformes > Hiodontidae > Hiodon > Hiodon alosoides. Next base: position 9,527 of record JAOYSI010027535.1, read on the forward strand.
TGACTAAGAGCCCCCAGAGAGGCTTCCGATCACAAAAGGCTGAACTAGAGCAGGAGTCAAATCTGAAATGAACCCGGCCAGTGTAGTGGCTAAGGCCCCCGTCCGTCCCGGGATGTGCAGCGGCTAAGGACCCTGGGTGTAGTATCTGGTGGGTTGCAGCATTTGACTCTGCCGGTGTGCTCCTGCAGGCAAGGAGCGGGAGCACAATCTGCAGGCTGGTGACAACGTGGAGGTGTGCGAGGGAGAGTTGATCAACCTGCAGGGCAAGATCCTCAGTGTTGATGGAAACAAGATCACCATCATGCCCAAACACGAGGACCTCAAGGTACACAAACTCTCCCATGGGGATGTCAGGAAGCAGGCTGCTCTGCCATAAACTTACCACTAGGAGAAACCGAGAAAGGGAGTGCTATTCCAATTAAAATGTATTAGAAATGCTGACTCAGCATTCAACGGGTAATCCTCTTGATTTTGATTCCCACAGTCCCTCTTTTTTGACGTTGTGCCCAATTTTTGTCTGAAATGTGTACTAGCACACTGTTAAAGAGCCCGTGTTTTAGGACCCGTTAGAGTTTCCGGCCCACGAGCTGAGGAAGTATTTCAAGATGGGGGACCACGTGAAGGTGATAGCCGGGCGCTACGAGGGCGACACGGGTCTCATAGTGCGTGTGGAAGAGAACTTCGTCATCCTCTTCTCTGATCTCACCATGCATGAGGTAAGTAAACCACCTCAGCAGAACCAATGTCAATATCTGTGAGTGACCCAGCTTTTATAGTTATTAGTTGTTACATATACATTTTTGTCATTTAGCAGACACTCTTATCTGGAGCGATGTTCAAAGTGCTAAAGTTTTAAGGGTTAATGCGCAACATGCTGTATCCAGAAGTGCTACTAAGGATATTATGTACTATAATGTACAAATCTATTCTAAACAATCAATATTTCATCAATAAAGAGCAAAATCTAATTCAGGACTTGGCATTCACGGTTCCTTGAGGGAAAATCAGGCTTGTAGTGTGAGATGCTGTTGGAAGAGGTGAGTTTTTGGTTCCCTCTTCAAAGCAGTGGAAGCTTCTGACTGCACCAGGCAGGTCATTCCACCATTTGGGTGCCAGGGATAAGAAGTGTTGGCTGGTTTATATTTGGTTTCACGGAGAGAAGACCACTAGGTGTCCGGCTGTGGCTGATTGAATGGGATGTGAGGTGACCTGAGTCTGCTGAGGTAGCCTGGTGGGTGCAGGGGGAAATCCTTGTGGTGGATCCGAGCTGCAACAGGAAGCCAGTGGAGTTTGATGAGGAGAGGAGTAGCATGGTTCAAGACCACCCAGGGCAGCAGCGTTCTGAATCAGTTGGTTTAGTAGAGGAGCAGGCTGGCAGGCCAGCTAGGAGTGAATTACAGTAGTCGAGGTGGGAGATCACCAGTGTCTGTACCAAGACCTTTTTAAATTTTGCGTTTAATATTAATTTGAACATGCATCAAGTTTAACAGATTAATTCTCTGTATGATGGTGTCAATCCCTAACCTTGAGTAGGTCATTACATCCTCTGTGTGACTGTTAAAATCCTTAGGTTTATTTTGTCGCTGCGTTATTCCGCTACTTCACGTTGCCTCCACAGAGATAATGGAAGACTCAAGCCTGCCCAAACTGCAACTTCTGGAAGTGCACCATTCCACTTTATCTTTCTGATCCGCTTGTTCCCTCAGTTAAAAGTCCTCCCTCGAGACCTCCAGCTGTGCTCCGAGACAGCTTCCGGCGTAGACGCCGGAGGACAGCACGAGTGGGGAGAGTTGGTGCAGTTGGACCCCCAGACCGTGGGCGTCATCGTTCGCCTGGAGAGGGAGACTTTCCAGGTAGCTTTTTCTGAACCGACGATGGCATCCAATTGCCCCAGACACTAATAAACTGGGCCCATCTTGGTGGGTCTTGCTGCAATTTGGTGTACTGTATAGAAGTGACCAGTGTGTGGTTGGTGGTAATGTGTGATTGTGTGTGTGTGTGTGTGGTTGCGCGCTTTTACACACTGCAGGTCCTCAACATGCACGGGAAAGTGATGACGGTACGGCACCAGGCAGTGAACCGACGGAAGGACAACCGATTCGCCGTGGCCCTCGACTCGGAGCAAAACAATATCCACGTGAAGGACATTGTGAAGGTCATCGATGGACCCCACTCGGTAAGGAGGGTCCTGTGGGAGCAGAGGGGCGCTGAGCTGTGCCTGGGCAGAGCTGTGCTCTATACTCTAGCTAGCATACTGTATGCTGTGCAGTGCAGCACTGTAATTGCCGTGACGCCATGTGGTACTAATGCTCTGACAATGTTGGCATTGTTTTACCTGACTATGTGCACCTTTGATGAGTTTCTTTGGTAGAATGAAATGCAGAAACACACTTCAGTTTAATACTAATATCTGCAGCCAGACTATGCATACAGTTATTTGCTATCTTTACTGTAAAATAAAATGTATACTTGTCAGTTTGTAATTTAATAGTTACTCCAGAAGGAAGGTATCTGAACCACTGTTACTACAATATTTCAAATGAGCTGATTAATATTACTGTACAGAAAAGCCACAATTGTGCACATGGATGCAAGATATGCAATGATGTAGCATGTAGCAATGATGCTCAAGGCTGGATTCTCACGGGCAATGCCTTCTGTGCGTCAGCTGTATAGTCCTGATGAATGCAAAGTGGTTTCTCTGTATTAGAAAGGGCAACAAAAGGACATAGGGTTTATGTTGGGACGTTCTAATCCCCGGCACAGTCCAGCTGTCGACCGTAGTACTTAACTGAATGTGTTGGAAGACCAGCTGGAGTCTGTGGATTGTGTGGGTGGCTGACCGTTTGCCTGGTACCTGCTAGGGCCGCGAGGGGGAGATCCGTCACCTCTTCCGCGGCTTTGCCTTCCTGCACTGTAAGAAGCTGGTGGAGAACGGGGGGATGTTTGTGTGCAAGACGCGTCACCTGGTCCTGGCCGGTGGTTCCAAGGTGAGACGCTTCGCCCTGTGTAAGTCATGGTCACTATAACTCATCGTAGGTTTTACTTGGGAAAACCCATTTTTTGCCAACCTCCATTGCCCGTAACTCAAAAGGACAAGTACGCAGGATATTTATTTTCCATTGCTGTTTTCAATTTAGTTTTTCTGTTCATTGATGTTTCATTGAAATAGTTATGCCGCTGTCCAGTTAGTTATGCAGTCAGATTAATGATAAAAGGCATAAAAATTCTTTAATGTTCTTGGGTGGTTGTTTAATAAGTGTTGTTTGTAATTCCCAATGTGAAACACACATTCCACTATTGTTAATGCTTGGTTCCTTTGGGTTGCTAGATGGGGAAAATATTTAGGACTTATATAAACTACTTTAGTTTACTACCAGGATTTTCACTAATGTAAACAATTTAGATGTGGTTTCTGAAAAATGGAAAACGTAATGACCTTTCTCTTTTTCTCTATGTGGTAAGCCTACTAAGTCATACACTCCCGTAGCTGGTCTTGTATTGGGACACAAGTGTGGTCCACAGCGCTTTCGACGGGGCTTCGTGCTGCCCTCTGTGCCTTCGCTACCTGCGGCCTGATGGGTGCTGTTTGTCTCCACAGCCCAGGGACGTGACCAACTTCACAGTAGGCGGCTTTGCCCCCATGAGCCCGCGGATCAGCAGCCCCATGCACCCGGGGGGGGGCGGTGAGTCGGGACACCACAGCCTGGGCACCAGCCGCTACTCCTCCATCGTGAACCCACTGGCTATTTGGACAGCAGTCATAGTGGAGTAGACATTCGGGAATAGATTGAGAAACATTTAGTGGGAAACATCTTCTGGAATTGAAAAGGTCATAGGGCATTGGATGGAATACTGACTTAATTGACCAAAGTAGCTCTACAGCAGTTTATGATTGTATTTAAGCTAGGATTGATTATTGGTCATTGTGACTCATCATGATCTCATTGTTACCAGTATGTTTGTTAACCAGTGAATGGAGTGCCAGGTTTAAATTATCATTGCTTTCAGGTCAACAGCAAAGAGGCGGGGGAGGAGGAGGTGGTGGAGGCGGCGGCATGGGGCGTGGCCGTGGGAGGCGGGACAATGACCTGATTGGACAGACCGTTCGCATTTCCCAGGGACCATACAAGGGTGAGTGATGCCCTGGGTCATTGTGCTTCCTAACCTTTTCCTCTGAGTTAGTGATTTTGTCCTCAAAATCGAAGGGGAACGGTCCTTGCTGCGCTTTTAGCAAAATATGGTCTGCTCTTAAATTTATTTGATCTCACCCACCAATTCCTAGTGAACTGCTTGGGATGTCTGTAGCAAAAATTATCTGCAAAATGGCAAGTCCAACTGCAGGGTTGGGGGAAGTGTGGTAATGACAAACGGCTGGAAGATGCCTCCTGGTTAAGGCCATTGCCAGGAATTGATAATGCAGGCCTTTTTTGCATTTTTCCTAAGATAATTCAGCTGTGAACAATTGGAATTAAGGCAATTGACTCGTTTTGTGAGAAACTTGGCATTCGCTAACGTGCCAATATATTGCACTACTGATTGACCACTGCCTCGGAAGTCTCTGTTTTGCCAGTGACCTACACTTCTAGTGTACCGCGGTATTGAGGGGGGGAAAAAGTTTTTTTGAGACAGCAATTCTGTGTGCTTAATGTTGCTCATAACCGAAGATAAGATAAAACGATAGGAAAACTCTTAAAGCTGATTTTGGAGATGTTTCTTTTAAACCAAAAAAAAATCTCATGTTAATTATTTTTTTGCCTTAAATTTTTGTGATGAACGATTTTTAGTGTTTAGGTTCAGCACAAAACCCATTAAGTAGTACATGCATAGGCTGTGTAGTGGAAGGCCTGCATTCGTGGTTCAACAGGTAAACTATCTGCTGTTATATATGATTGTCTGATTAATTTCCTTCACAAAACAACATCCTTGCTCACATGCTGTACTATCTATAATCATAAGTAGTGTATACCGGGGTAGCTTGCTAGATTAAATAGATCCACCGTGATCACCAGCATAGAAAAATCAAATGGTTGCACTGTCATTAAAAGCTAGCTAATAAAGTGAAGAGTACATTTAGGGCATAAGATGTACCTCCTAGTAAGTTCTGTTGAACTGCTACCCTGGAGATACTGTGGGAGCACGCAAATGGAGTTTTGACAGCCACCCTCCAATTTTCCCAGGCTACATTGGGGTGGTGAAAGATGCCACCGAGTCCACTGCCCGTGTGGAGTTGCACTCCACCTGCCAGACCATCTCCGTGGACCGCCAGCGTCTCACTACTGTGTAAGTTCCCCCCTCGCTGCTGGGCCTTGTAACTCCTTATAAATGAAGCTTTACTTGGCCCCATTAAGCTTGCATTAGTCTGTTTACTTTGGGGCTTGCAGCTGATTTGATGGGGATCCGATGTCCCTGGACAGGAGCAGTGAATAGGCTAGCCTGTAGCATTTGATTATATCGTGTCTCACACCAAGCTTCTGAATCACAGCAGTCGTAAATATTTCTGTTGTGCATGGTATTGCTCCGCTTCGTTTCAAAAGACACAGACACAAGTGCTGCATGGCTTTTTGTCTGGTAACATTTGTCTGATGCTCCAAGGCGAGGCGTCTCCACAGTCCTGTCTAGTCCTCCAGAGCCCGGACTAGCACACCCACCCCGTGCGTAGACGATGCCCTGGTAACTCATTCCAGCACTTTGTACTTTGTGTTTCCTTTGCAGTGGTGCCAAGCGTCACGGAGGAATGACCTCCACTCATGGGCGGACCCCCATGTATGGATCACAAACCCCCATGTATGGGACCGGGTCTCGGACACCTATGTACGGCTCCCAGACACCTCTTCACGACGGTGAGAACCCCCTTTTGTTTGTTTATATACGCAATATTTAAATGCGCAATATTATTTGAGGGCAGATATTTATGTTGGTTTCCTGTCCTTTTAAGGAAAGATTAAAAGAATCCAAGAATTTGTGTTAAGTTGCTGTGCTGTGCAGAACTGCTACAAAAGCACAGACTGAAACTGCAGCCAACTGGCAGCAGGTACAAAGCACAGACTGAAACTGCAGCCAACTGGCAGCAGGTACAAAGCACAGACTGAAGCCACAGCCAAGTAACAGCAGGTACAGAAGCACATACCTAAGCCGCAGGTACTTAAGCACAGACTGAAGCGATAGCCAACTGGCAGCAGGTACAAAAGTACAGACCTAAGCCGAAGCCAAGTAACAGCAGGTACAGAAGCACAGACCTCTCCTACAGAAAATCTGCATGGTTACTGGCAGAGCGGTTTATAAACCCAGCTATAAGATTTTTTCTTCCCAACCCATTTCTTCCATGATCATTGGATCATTTTGCTTTAATCCGAATGTTTTAAATTAAATCCCCCCCTTCTCCCTGTTGCAGGGTACGTGTTCCTGCATGGCAGGGGAACTGTAGTACATTTACATTTGTTACCAATGGTTTCTTGATGGCCTGATCTGCCTGATTTTTAAATGCTATATCATTATAAAGCTGCCATATCAGTTTCAAATACATGTATCTGTTTTAGTATCTGTTCATCACCACCTTTCTCTCCACATTCTTTTTGACTCATGGTGTTCCTTCTGCCACAGGAAGCCGCACCCCTCATTACGGCTCACAGACCCCATTGCATGATGGGAGCCGGACACCAGGACAGAGCGGAGCCTGGGACCCTAACAACCCTAATACGCCTTCCCGGTGAGGCGCGAGTCTCACAAAGCACACGCCGCTCTGGCAAGCTGGCAGCCCAGTGGCTTTCCCAAGCCAGATTCTGCTCAATAAGTATTTTTCTCACACGCCATGGCTTTCCTCTTGGTCTGTCTAGAAGTAACCTGGACTACCGAGGGTAACACTTTTGGCACTGTCGCAAAAGCAAAGCATCATAGTTTGTATCTCTCTTCCAGCACACTCAAAGTATTTCTTGTTTGGACTAGTCACACCTGATGCCTCTGTTCTGCCACAAGTCAGAGCTGCCAACTGTTTTTTGTCAAATAAGCTACAATTCTGACCCTCTGCTACAGGGTTACAGTCAAAGGTCTCAAAAATATGAACGGCAATAGATGCACAATTGTATCTAGGTTTTAATACAAGTGCAGAATGTAAGAATTTACTTTTAACTCTGAAACTCAACCATCACTTGTGCTATTGTTTAGAATTTTACCTTTGTGGCTTGGATTTTTTTTACCTCTCCTAGGTTGGCATCTCTGTGTAAGTTATAAGTCTACAGTACAGTGAAATGTATTCTGGAGTTGTGGAACAGTTATTCAAAGTGATTTGAGCTTTGCCCCTTTCCCTGAGTGATTCCCAGCCTAACAAGCCATTTTGTCCAGGGCGGATGACGACTATGATGAGTTTGGCTACGACGATGAGCCTTCCCCATCACCTCAGGGCTATGGGGGTACACCCAACCCCCAGACTCCTGGCTATCCAGAGGTGCCCTCCCCCCAGGTCAACCCGCAATACAACCCCCAGACCCCAGGAACCCCTGCCATGTGAGTTTGGTATCTCTGTGTTGTGTTCCGTGCCATTCACCTGGTTTGTGTCTGAACGCCTCTCTTCGCTGGCGTTGCAGGTACAACACCGACCAGTATTCCCCCTATGCCGCCCCCTCGCCCCAGGGCTCCTACCAACCCAGCCCCAGCCCGCAGAGTTACCACCAGGTAGCGCCCAGTCCTGTGGGCTACCAGAACACCCACTCTCCGGCCAGCTACCATCCCACCCCCTCACCCATGGCCTACCAGGTAACCCTCAGTTCGCCACTTTCAGGCACCCAGTGATTGAATGTCCATGGTCACCCTTGTGCTCTGCTTGCCCCATCTTGTGTGGATGTTTTTTGTGCAGATTTTTCATCCTTTTTAAACAGGTTATTAGGCTGTTTGTTTTGAGGTTTCATTTTTTTCTGCAACCAACCCCCAACCCTTAGGCTAGTCCAAGTCCCAGTCCTGTAGGCTACAGCCCAATGACCCCTGGAGCGCCATCCCCGGGGGGCTACAACCCTCACACACCAGGGTCCAACATTGACCAGACTTCCTGTGACTGGGTCACCACTGACATCCTGGTGCGGGTCAAGGACACCTTTCTGGATGGACAGGTCAACAACCAAACGGGAGTGATCCGCAGCGTCACTGTGAGTCCGGAATACCGCTTTATGTTCAGTCTCGAAGGTGTTTGTGAAACGTTGGCACAAGGGCACAATGCTTTTCATACTTGAGAGCTTTTTAGCCCAGGATTCTGTTACATCCAAACGAAAAATACTCGGATGTGGTCCAGGACTATAGGCTCAGATTGGTTAATAACTGTGAGCCAGGATAACTTGCATACCGTTGTATTCCCCGGATCATGCTTTCCAAAATCTTTTATTTCCCCACGGTTCCAAAAAACAAAAAAACAAAAATGTATTATCAGCTCAAATAAACGGCTCCAGATGCTGTTAAATTCTTTAGTCCGTTATTTACAGATGTGACTTGTTTTAACTTCTTTGCTCTTTGCTCAAAGCTACTATCAAATCGGCAAAAGTGCCTTAAAGAGTCACGCTTTTTCTGTAGTGCCGTCTTTGTTTATTCTTGCTTTTATATAGTGGTTCAGACACTTATATGCATGACTTTGTATGAAAGTCTGACTAATTTGAAAAGGAGTTGGGACAATAGGACAGTTTTAAGCTCAAAGGAGAGTTAAGCTGAGATTTATGCTACTGCGAAGTGTTTCCTTACTGGATTTATTAGCTTTGGCTGTGCTACTGGAGGTTAGCTGTGCCTCCTAAAACACCTCGATACTGTAAGAATTACAGGGTTAAACTGCCATTCAACTGAGCTTAAATGCAACCCAATGTTTGTGAATCCTGGTTTAATCATTTGAAATAGTTTTTTCATAGCATTCATAACGGTGTAGAAAATGTAGAGAATATATTTCTGAATGTAGTATACCGTGTATACACTCAGTGGTCATTTTATAAGGCACACCGGTCCATTCACGAAAATTGATCACACTTATAGACAGCAGGTCACTTGAGTGACAAGCTACTTTGAGCATGGCATGATTGTCGGTGCTAGGCGTGCCAGTTCATCCTAGGCTTTTCACACACGAGAGTATCTAGGGTTTATCGAGAATGGTGCTGCAAAAAACATCCAATCAGTGGTAGGCGAATATGCCGGGTTCGTCTCGTAACAGCTAACAAGAACTGAACACCCTGGCGTATCTGAACATTGTTGCTGACCAGGTGTATCCCTTAATGGCTACAGTTTTCCCTTCGTTCATGGATACTTCTAGCCATTTCACAGCACATATTGTCTCTAAATGGTCCCAGGAACAGGACAACTTCAGTTTTGCTGTTCATCTTCAACTTAAGGGGCCTGCGCAGTTCTTAGTCCTAAACCTAGTGGAACATCTTTCGGATGAGATTGAAAGGGATGTTCGCATATTAACCATCACCATCCGATTTTTAGCAACTGTATGATGCCCTCGCGTTAGCATGGACCAACGTCATTGTGGAATTTTTCAGACACCTTGAATAATTTATGCCCCGAATAATTCAGGTTGTTCTGTAGGGAAAGGGGGGGTCGGGCTCAGTAATAGATAGGTACCTAATGAATTTGCCACACAGTGTATGACACATTAATATACACATTGGTGTATGCCATCATGTGTTGGTAGAAGTCCCATAAGTACAAGGCCACAATTATGGTAGCCCTAACTAAGTCCAATAATGAGAGATCCCCCATCTGAGCCATGATTTGGCTTTAGGGCATGGAACCTCATTAGGATATCCCTTGATATCCCAACAGGAACCTGTTATTTGTGAAAAATTGTACATAAACATTGCAAGCTTAGCTTTTTCACTTTCTATCCCAGAATCCTGTATTAACTTTGTAAGCTGCAATTGTTCAGGTGTAAAGGGATGGACAAATGTTAAACAACTTGGTTATATCTAGGGGCACAATTTTGTGTGCATGGTTAATTGTAATCACTTTCCCCAAATATATGCACTATACTATTTCAGACTTTGCAAAATAGTTTTATTATATAATACAATAAAATGTGTTTTTTAATACTGTAATCCTTAACACCACTGGTAAAACTGTTCTCCTTTGTTGGGAATGCTCACTGATGCCTGTTGAACTTAACCTTGTAGCTATATATAGTTAGCCACTCTGCTGTCCCTACCTTAGCTACAGTGACTGTAGCATTTTTTGAGTGAACGTTGCTAGCTATGTTAACAAGCACAACCTCCCATGTCTGCGTTCTCTGCTTTTAGCTAATATCAGTCTGATATTATAGAGTTGTAATGATATACCAGGCGTGTATACAACTGAAAGTGTTTGGGGGCTGCCATCAATCATGCACAATGCAGTAAACAAAGCATACTATACCAGTCAGACAACCTTTAGCCCTGAGATTTTTGGAAATGTAGACCAAACGTAAATACCAATGTGATTGTGCCATATGGGTTCTTTTTTCCCCCCATTGATTTAGATTTAATATTAATTTAATAGAGAAATTAGCATGTTGTGGTAATAATAGACAATAGAACCAATCTGCGTTTTCAACTTGTTTGCCATGGAAATGTATTTTAAGCATTTTTAGAGTCCCTAATATGTCATCTATCCGTAGAGCTACCCCCCTCGTTGTAGTGGAAGTATTCGCTTTTATTTCTATTTTGAATGGGTCTACAACTAATAAATATGGGACTGCTCATGTGCTTACAAGGACCTTTGCCCCCAGTGTGTGTGACGTTTTAGGGGATTACTATTTGTGTTTTAATTTGAAATGCAAATTGCATGTAATCATTTCCCTTGATGCCCACTCGCTTTTAGCCAATAAACCTCTGGTGACATCACTCTTAGTCCTAACCAAGGGCCCTCCCTGAAACCCAATGCTTCTCAAGCTAGCAGAACCCAACTTGTTAGAGTTCCCTCCAGTTCCTGGACCATCCAGAGCTATTTTCAGAAGATGAGTTCTCCCCCCCCCCCTTCTCTGTCTTCCACAGGGAGGAATGTGCTCCGTTTTCCTCCAGGACACTGAGAAAGTGGTCAGCATTTCCAGCGAACACCTTGAGCCTGTGACCCCCACCAAGAACAACAAGGTACACCTCTACCCATACCACCACACTGATTGGCACAGAGGCCTCTTTTGGGGACTGCTGCAGGAGAACGTGGGCCGCAACCAAGGAAAACGATGTTCCTAGAGGCTGAAGCTTCACTCAGAGGATTGCCCTGAAGTTACCAAATGCTTGGATGTGATTTCATTCATTTTTTCATGCAATTAAAAAAAAAAATGTTAATTTTTAAATCTAGGATTTGTTGAGTTGCGTCCTACAGGTTAAACAAAGCACTCCTAGTAGTCTTGAGGTTGTTTTAGGTTCCTGTCTTTTCAGCTCTGACTAGCTCGCTGGTCTGTGTCCAGTATTTATTTTAACACCATAGTTTAGATTAAAGCAGGATATAAAGTTTACTCATTTCTTTGATTAAGTGGAGGCTGCTACTCCAAAGTTATTTCTACTGAAACCTCTGGCCAGCTTTTGATATGTCTTTGTCCCAAAATCTAACACATTCCAACTTCTGAATGAGTTATGACTGTGTCTGCAACTGTAAAAACTCTTAACATTTAGCTCGGTAGAATATGAACTGATTAAGATTCGATTAACCTCCAATTAAGTTTTAATTTCTGTAGGTAAGACAATTGTTCTGCTTCATTTTGAAACAACCATGTAATTTGAATAACCGCATACCAAAGTAAGCAGTATGAACCATTTAAAAATAAAAATAACGTATGAACATCGTAACATTGTACTGAATCGGATATAGCTTTCGCTTTTTTCATTTTAAATGAAATTTTTTTTTTTTTTTTTTTTATTAGGGTTAGTTGGGGAAAAAAGACAGCAGTAGAGCTATATATAAAATGAACGCTATCTCAGTTCATGAATGATTAATATTGAATTGTTATACAAAAAGCTTAACTTCACCAACTCTGAAAAAGTTAATCAGAAAAATGTTTCTGAATGTTTTCTGACGATGCTTCGTTCTGCTCTGATGGAGAGATATAGTTGCCTATATAGATTATCTTAGACGCCGAGTGAAGAAATGGAATGGCCCCTTAATGGGTATGGAAGGCCCTCCTTGCTTTTGGGGTCGTCACCAGCTAGTGTGCGTGCATCGTGTTCCAGGTGAAGGTGATTCTGGGAGAGGACCGGGAAGCCACCGGCGTGCTGCTGAGCATCGACGGGGAGGATGGCATCGTGAGGATGGAGCTGGACGAGCAGCTCAAGATCCTGAATCTCCGCTTCTTGGGGAAACTGGAAGGGTGACGGCCACCCCTGAACCCTGTGGGAAACCTGCCAAAGGACTCCCAGAGCAGACGCAGACACACTGGCTTTCCCGTTTCTTTACAACCCCTGCTAGAGAGCTCAAATGTGACGGAATGGTGTGAATTAATAGCAGTTTATTTACTTCATTTTAATTATGTTGACCCACAGGGTGACCCCCGAACCCTCTGTTTTTAGTGCAACCTTTTTTGTTTTTTTTGTTGGTGTTTTTTCTGTGTAGGAGGTCATTTGTGCCACAGAATTCCCCATCAATAAATAGTGAACCGCATGGCAGTTTGGAGTGGTGTTTTATCCCAGTGCTTCATGTTGCTACCAGAACAAGTTTTAATTTTCAGCACAGATTTTTGCAATCCTTACTTTTATTTTTTTATTCATTTGAATTGGAAGACTTGCACTGTACACTGTACACTGTTACACTGTAAAGGTTCATAAGGATAGGAAACTTGCTAATGCTAAATATTTGGTATGTCTCTGAAATTGGCTTTCATTAAACAGCCAAGCTGGCACAGTGTGGAGGACATCCCCTGGGCTGGACATAGAGGACAAGTGCTCAGTCACAAGGGTGCTGTGGGTTGTCGTAGTTGATGGGGAAATAGAAGACAGGAGATTGTAGGGGGCAGGGGTGCCCTGCAGAGGAGTGCCAGTCCGGGGGATTCTCGGCCTGTTGCCTCTGGTCATGCTTGGGGCATCCCAAAGTAAAGTCCCTCAAAAGAGGTATCTTCACCTGTAACCACACTTCCCGGCCCTAAGCGCCAGCATGGAGGAACAGGAGAAATGGATATTTAGCATGGAGTGGAAAGCCTTTCTATTAGTGCTGTATTACCAAAGGGTCTTATTTTCATTATGTTGGGACCTCTCATATGTTTTATTTTGAGATTGAGAACGTGCCCCCCTAAAACCTGCTAGGAAGACAGGCAAGTCTGTATGGTGGTTATCCAATACTAGTACCATCCAGACCTGACAATGTCAGAATTCCTGAAATGGACAGAAGAAAATCCCAGCGCACTTACGCTGTCATCCTTCACACACTGGATTTCTGGGGTTTTCCCCAGAACTGGGACCAGGATTTTGTGGATGTCGTCATACTGAGGAGAAGAGTGTTAGCAAGTGAGATTTTTTAACCCCGCCACCCTAGTTTTCTCCCCTGCCAACATGGTTCTGTACATGCTTGGTGGAAAATACCTTATAAGAACTGTTGCAGGAAGGTTTGATGCCTGCATCCTTCAAAGCCCTAAGAACAGACAGCATACTGACTGACTTGGGAACATAACCCGGAAGTGAAAATGAGCCTTTAAATTAGCTCTAGCAGCATTCCTGGTAGGGTTATCGAGATGCGTAAGAAGTTGGCAAACTCACTGGTCGATGTCGAAACGTTGGCGCAGCTTAAGTACGACCTGGAAGTAACGTGTAGGTGAGTTCATGCCTTCTACGCAGGCTGCACAGGATCCGTGTTTGACCCACTCGTCCCGCCTTTAGGGGAGAGAAGAGTGAAAACCGCTCTTTGGACAGGTCCATGTCCCAGTAGATATTTGATAATGCCTTATGGGGTAGCATGGAGGGCTATGGATACTTGCCAGAAGGTGAAGTTTTTACGCCTGACCAGGGTTGGCCACAGCAGAGAAAGTTCAGGCTCCAGTTCCTGGAAAACGAACACATTAGATTTTTGCGCAATGCATGAAAAGTAGGCGCACATAGACATGCCTGTGGGCTCAAACAACAAACTAATTCCATTAGAAAATTGCAACTTGTCAGCTGCAAAATATCTGGTTTAGGCAGTCATATGGTCCGTACCTCAAGATCTGATGGGAAAATTGGCCAGCAGCTGCAACATCTTCCAGTGTTCATGGGCCTATTTGACAGATGAATAGTGCATCAATCCTGAGTTGCAGGGTACTGCTACATAATCTGGCAGTCGGGGGGGTTACATTTTTTTTATGGTATTGGCCTCCAGGTTCACAAGAAAGAATAGCATGTTCTTGTGAGATTGAAGTTCTCACTATTTAACCATGGAAATAACTTTATTTAAAATATTAGCTAATGCTTTATAGTCCCACCCCACTGTTATTCCTAGTGAAGCTGCTGAATTAAGAACAAAAAGCCGAGAAGATCTTCCCTGGCAACAGAAAGGTCCAGAGGGACCACATGCATTGGCTCTGGACTGAGCGGAAACAGTCTGGAGATAAACTGCCACAGAAAATAAAAGCGCTAACAACTTAAGGTTATAACTTCAGACCCCTGGAAGTCAAAGGCTGTTATATCCTGAAAAATGTACTTAACCTAATTGTTTCCAAAAATATCCAGTTGTGCAAAGTGATAAACTAACAAAGCCGTAAACCTCTAGGATAAGAGCTTCTGCTTGGGGATTCCCCCATAAGAGAGAAAAAGTGGTTTCTGGTTTTGCAGCTAAATACATACATACTGTAAAAAGTATAGCTACCTCCAAGAGCTAGCTGAAGGGAGAGTGGCCTTTATAAAAGGGAAAGGGTTACATGTGTCTTGTTGCAAGTACACTCAAATAACCTTTAATTTTTCTTTTCATTAAGCTAATAAAGTTGTGTAATGTTGAAATAACCATTTTCCATACTCCATACAAATGGAGGGGCATTGAAACTGTTGTGCGTGGCACAGTATTGGGTAAAGCTGTTGATTTTGTTTGTGGCTCAGTCATAATGGGGTGAAGCTGTTGTGTGTGGTTCAGTCATAATGGAGTGAAGCTGTTGTGGCTCGGGGTAATGTACCACAGTCCGTGAATGGTCCACTTCTGAATGTTCTGTGGGATCACGCAGTTCAGTTTCTCCGTCAGACTCTGAGGACAGGTAGATCACTAGATGAGGGAAGTTGAAGGTTCAACCTGTCGCATTTGTAATAAACAGGCTAATGTTCTGAGTCTTTTTGGAGTCGGTGGTCATAATGAAAAGTTGTAAATCATGAATCATTCCCTAAACCCAACCCCCGCAGGATCCTTGTACACCATTTTACACACACAAAAAACCTTAAGTAGAATACATCAAACTGATTATTATTTAGGCATTATAAGTATGATTCCTCTAATCCTCCCAAAATACAAGCGCCAACACCAGTGCTCCTCTTACCAACATCAACATGCATTGTGTCTGAGCAAGCTACCTTGAACATGAGATTTGTGTAATAGATGTGTAACTCACCAAGCAGAAGCTCCCTGGCCACAACAGAGCAAACGTCATACATTTCCACTGGCATGTCCTGCCCATGGGAGAAAAAGAAGCATAAGCTACCCAGGGACACCCTGACCTCCGCCATGTCACACTTTCAAACCAGACACAGCGGTCCATTACTAGTTTCATGGATATTGCCATGTTTTTTTGTTTGAAAGAGCATAGTCGTACACAGGACGGCGCAAATCTTCTCTGAAAACAAGTCCAGTAAGGACTACATACTGATTAGGATTTATCTGAAGCAAATCACAGAGAACTTCATTCCAATCTTGTCACTCTTGTCAAGTTAGTTTTCGAACCCCTGGGCCATTGAATGTTTGAGTATAATAAGGAGAGCGATATTATAATTTAAAAAATCATGTACATAATAAAATAACCATACCTCAATAACAATTAAGATTAACATTGTCCCAGCCATCAGTGAAACACTGACCAAACGGGCTTCCTTTACCCCATCCCAGTCCTCCTGGTCACTCAGAATCGTCCACACAGCTTAGACATTGTACACTTCACATTGATCAATATAATTACCTTATGGCACTTATTTCACTTATCTTTTTAACTCTAGATTAATTAAATAGAGACCCCCACCTACAAACACGCCCCTCTGACTTAGGCCGTCCCCGCAACTTTAAAGGTTTAGAGGACAGGGCGGGGCTTACGATTTCTCCTCCTGAATAAACCGGCCGTGGTGTTGGATGGAGACGGCAGAAAGGAACAACAAGGACATGACCAGCAGTGTGATGGCACCCATCTCTGAGGCCCTGGTGATGACAGAAATCCTGTGAAAGGGCAGGAGGGCGTTTCCACTGAGGTCTCTGTAGAGCACTGGCTTGCTCTGCAGCACATGTGGATAGACCAGATGTTCAAACAGGCTGTACACCAGGGAAGACAACAGTGCTCATTTTGCAACAATTTCATCACTATGAAGATGAACTAAAATGGTGATGGGTACAATAAAGCCAGCTGTTGCCATGAAAATGATCTCTTTGAAGTACAATTACAAAATGCACACATGGTAAATGCATGCCTATGGACTGATATTGTTAGACAGTGTATATGTGTTATGTATGTGTTTATAAACATATAGATGATGTTGTATAAGAGCTCCGTGTATATGCATGCCATTGAACAATAGTTAAAAAATATATTTTGATTCGAGTTCAAAGTCATTCGAGTCAGGTACAGAATCTCTGTATGTTTGTCAGCATTGGCAAGCTTTTTGTTCTACTACTACACAACACGACACAGTTGTCAACAAATCCAATTAAAAATTCATTTTTAAAAATCTGAATTAAGTTTATAGTTCTGCCTTTTAGTTTTTAGAGAGCTGCCTCTACAGAACAAAAAAGCAGAGATTTGTTGTGACTTACCTCTGATGCTTTTGTGCAGGCTCAAAGAATCTACTCTCCCGTCAAATGTGATCGAGATGATTTTTAAGGTCCTGCTCTGCAGCTGAGATACAGAAGACTGAACATAATGCATCTGTGGATCTCAGTTCCCTTTTTACAGAGAGCTATTCTTCCTAAGTCAGACCGCTCAGGGAAACTGAAACCCCAGAAGATCCAAACCCGCAACTGATGGCAGATTTTGTAGATTTGACTTTCACCAGAACTGACGCTTTTCTCCTTGGCAAATCATCCAAAATTCTCTCACTCTCATAAAAACTCTTACACACGTCACTTCAGAAACCTGAATATGGATATGGAAAAAATAAACACAGAAGACAACAGCTGCTAAATCACTTTTTGCTAGAAACACCCGTTCATTTCCTCACTGCTGATGCTCCAGAATGAAATGATTGACGGCCCTCACTGTGATCTTCTTATTAGGGACAACATGTACTGTCAAAAGGTACCACCAGTCCCTATTAATGGTGAACTGTTGTGCTGAATGACAATAAACGGGGAATTGTGTCTAAGTTCTCTCTGCTCGTTTGACCCGTATGACTTATACTGCTTTACTATTCACACCTGCTCACATGAGACATGGGAAATGTGAGTTTTATTTGTCTTTCTGTCCTACCGGGGGATGAAACAACATGATAACAGGAAACCTGTGTCCAGAGAGTGCGGAGCTGTCCCAGGTTAGTTGGGAGGGTGTTTGGTCTCTCCTGGAGACCATACTTTGGCTCCGGTTCAACAGGGCAGCAGTTTATGCCTGTGTCCCAGTCGAGTCCCCTGACAGGCAGTCGGAGGCTCCACACATAACAGCAGCATGAGACACTTACTGGTAAAAACTTTTACTTTTACTTTTCTATTCTCAGCCGTGGTTTGCTATCAGGGGTCGGAACAAAGGTACTCAAATGTACACCTGCTGCAATAGGATGGGTTGAGCAGAGTCAAGCAGGAAAAGCAGTTTGATTTGCTTTAACCTTTGTACTGTAACTGCTCCGACCTGGCATGACAGTTAAAACTAGACATGGTTGCTTGTTTTTCATTTCTCCTAACTAAAAGGTTTTTCTAATGACGTGGTTGTTTTGTTTTTTATTAAGGAGAAGAATTTTGACTTTGTATGTCTTTATAATAGAAATTCCATTGCTTTCCACTGCTGTGGCATTAATTAGTCTGTCCTCTCTGATGGCCCTGGTCAGGAGAAGGGCAGTGCTTAAGTTCCCCTTCTGATTTTTAGATCAGTGGTAAAGATGTAAAAATAGTTAAAATAACAAGCATAGACACTTTCAATGTGTAGTTTTATAAAAAGTCAACCAATTTCTCAGACATTAATTCTATGCTGGGCTGATGATATGGAAATTTGAATAATCTACAAAGGAATGTTGTTGATACATGTTATTTTATTTTATAAAATAATATTTGATTTAAGTATAGTTGATTTACAACCAGAAGTAAAGGCACAGCATATCAAATCATGCCACGGCAGGGCTGTTTCCACATTTAGCCCATACACAGCGGAAAAAAGCGATTGGCTACATCTCTGCAGCCAGTCTGATTGGCTTGGACAGACAGCTGAGAGGAACCATTGGCTGGGACGAATGCCTGTCCTGACCTTACCGATTTGAGCTCCCAAGTTGACCTTGGGACGTGAGAATGCAAAGCCTACAAACTTAAAGAAACAGTACTCCGGCACAAGGAAATAAACAGGAAATGTCTGTAGTTGCAGCCGGTTGGAGTTTTGAGTTTGGGATGGTGCGTTCACACTGTAGCGCAATTTTTTGTAGCTTAACAGATGGATGAATTGTTTTAAATAATAATATTGTATGCAGTCATAGTTTTATATTTTTAACTCTCATAATCGCCCAGCTGAAAGGGGGAGGCCATAAACACTGCTCTATACGAAATCATTCGAGTGATGCTATAAATGAGAGAGAGAAGTCAGAGGTGCCACACTTCTGCCTTTTTCACCTAAAGGGAAAGCCTTTTCTCTAACACCTGGTATCAGTTCCCCTAAATACTGAGAGTGCCCTGAGACACTCTGAACCATCAATTGTTAGCGGTTGTGCTTACTGCCTTCACTCACACTGTTTACATTTTGCTGAAGGTTTTGTTAATTTTGCACAGCTGGGCCACTGTCTTCTCCAGCTCTCTTCTGCTTGGGGTGGGTGGGGAGAGTTGGCTGTGGATCTCTGTCCGTTTAAGCGCTGGTCAGGAGACTGCTGCGTGACAGAACTGCCCTTTCAGTGCTCCTGGGTGTGGGTCTGGTTGAGCGCAGAACAATGAGAAACAATCTCTGAGACATCCAGAGCAACGCGAGCCCTCTGTTCCCAACATTCCTCTACATTACAGATCCTGTAGTCAGGATAGCGCCTTGGAGGCATAATATTTGGTAGCTAAGGAAGTAAATTGAAGTGACTTGTAATTTTTTCCCATGGTTCTCATTGTGTATCTTCTTTTCTTACCCTCGGCCCCTCACCTTCTGGGATGTTATTGACCCTAAACCTTTCCAGAACCTTACCCGGTTAGTGACACGCAGCTTTAACACAACGGCCAGGCAGCTGAAAAACAAAGTTCCAGAGAACCAGAAATTGTTCCAGGTAAGTAGAGACAGGGAAAAAACAACAAATAAAACACGTGTTTGTAAGTCTAAAAGCATAGGGTATTTTTTCCCCAGCATCTCCTGTAATTAAGGTTTGACAGTTGGCCAGCATACAGGTGTTGACAGTTTTACCGAAACAATGCTTAACTATTAGATGAAGGTTCACAATTCTGTGCCACCATCTCTGTGCATTCAGGAGGACAACGGCCTACCTGTCCACATCAAGGGAGGGACTGTGGACGTCCTGCTATACCGCGTCACTATGACAATCACCATCGCAGGTGGGTCATTGGAAATGGGTCAGATGCTTCAAGCCCCCAAAAAAGTTTCCACATGTAGCTGACAAATGGCAGCCAAACCAAGACACATGCTCTTCTCCTGACTCCATTTTCTGCCCCCATTTAGGAACTGGTTTCTCCCTCTACTGGCTTCTATTGGCCTCTCAGCCCAAGAATAAGTAGGAGAGAGGGGGACCCAGATGAATTAATTTGTTTTAAAAAGATTGCTTTGAAATCTGATGTTGGTGACAACATGTGCAGAATAAAACTTGTGTGTGCTCCTACTGTGACTCCACCATCAAGCCTGGGCCTGTCAGCCCTTCCATCACAACAAACATTTTCTCAGGATCTCTTCAGGATTGTTGAATTTGACAGACAGCTAACCAGCCCAGGAAATCTTTCCCATGACACACGCACCATTAAAGTCTATCACATTTTGACTGGAGGGAAAGGAAATGCATGCAAACACATGTTCGTTCTTTTGATTGTGACATGACATATTGGAATACCAATGCCACATTCAAAATAGAACTTGTCCTCATGGCACACTGTGCTGAGACAATTCTTTGTGTGAAGAGAATGGCAATAATGTTTAGTTTATTTTACACAGCTGCCACCCTGTGGAAATTGTGATGGATTACTGGCGAGATAGAGAAAGTCATTACCACATGTTGGAGATGAAAGAACATCCTTTATTCCCATTCACCCAAGAATTGAGTAAAACAAATTTTATTTAGATTTTCAATATTTTATAGAACAGCCTTCAGATAACAAGGTTATAGCTCTATAAACTAGACTATAGATACTAATACTACTAACTATGAATGGAATGCACATGAACAATTTTTTATCTTACCTTTAATTATTATATCCCATCTATTTGCTTATAGTGACCCAAAAGGTTTGCAATGGTTTTAACCCTAATGATAGCTGAATCAATCAATAGTAACCCCCAATCACAAAGTTCCACTTCAAAGTTTCAGGTTAGTAAACATGTAGTCTTCAGTTTGTCACAGGAATTGTCTTTCAGAATGGCTCAGTGCTTGGCTTTATTAAAATATGAAATCAAATATAGGGTGGAATGTTCCAGGTTAGGTTTTCTGAAATACTGTATATTGGAGCTGCTATACCTTACCGCAGATTTTACATATTACCTCTTTGAATAACACGTTAAATCCTGTCATTTTTATTTCATTAGGGCAAAGAGTTTTTTTTTTTTCCCTTTCTAAGATTTTATGATGACTAATCAGATTGACACTCCCACTGGAAGTATTAAGAGGTTCCTGCTTATTGCCAAAGAGAAATAAATAAGACCTTTATAGTGTGAAAGCTTCAGGTTCTACCTCCAGGTTAAGCGTTTTTTTTTAACAGATTTTTGTACAACACAGTAAAATACATGTTGCCACCCAGCACTATAGTGCATTATATTAAACTCCTAAAGCTGCATTTTAAGTTTAGGTTGTACAAATGTCTTCCAAGTGGAAAGATCCCTTGTCACATTGGTTAATAAGAAAGGGGTGGGGCCGTGTGTCTTTCAGCCCTCAAGTGTGCCTTAGCGCAGAAAGCAGATGCTCATCTTGTGGTCAATGTTCACCTTCTCCAGTGACTGTCAGAGACAAAGAGAAGTCCAGCATCAGGCAGACCAATCTCCCACTTTTCTCAGGCAGGTCACATAGGATAGACCAACAGTTGATTCTCCACGAACACTAACTAGGCTAAATGACTCTTAAGAGTAGTGTTCCCACGACTTACAGGTTACTTCTCCCAAAAGACTTAAAGCCACCCCTGACTTTCAGTAACTATATATTTAATTCCCCATTCGTGAGCACTCATGATGCATACACAAGTTGTCTGTTATGAACAGTTCAGTCGGCGGTACCTTCCGGAACTCTTCAAAGGAGATCGCACTGTCGCCATCGAGGTCAGCTTCCTGAATGGTGCGATCGGCGATATTCTCTAGATGTTCCTCCGTCACCTGCATCTCCAGCATGCTACACAGCACCTGTCCATCACACGCAGTTTCTCACAGCCAAAGGATGCAGTCCGATAACCACTACAGTAGAGCTCTTCGACGTTTTTAAAGGTTCTGGAAGGTCAAACATTTTTATAATAGTAACAATAATTTTTAAAATAATAAATAACTTAATATTTTCCTTAATTTGGTCAATGTCTTTATATATAATTTAACTGCAGTTATTTTGCACATTTAATACAAAATACAAAAAACCAAGAGATTAAATGTACACTATATTCACCCTTTCATCATAAATTATTGCTTACGATGCTTCCGAGCTAGTGAATGACATGTTACAACCAAATGTAAAGAGCCAGTGAACCGCATTAGACGCGATATTGCTCATAAAAGGACAGCTCTATATCTGATTGCTATTCTTTATAATCTCCATATGGTGAGCAAACTGTTTATTAGTGGTTCCTGGGGGATGGTGTTATGCAGCGAAAGCATTGGGATCTCTCGTTAACGGGACTATGAATTAAGTTATGAATTAGCACTGCAACTTAAACTACACTGTGTAACACATTTTTTTGTAGATATCAAATAAGAAGTAGTTGCTATCGGATTTGGCTGGTTAACCGGAGACTTCAAAATGGTGGCATTCCTGATGCAGTAACAGCATGTTTGTGGGTCTATGGTAGGGCAGTAACAGCATGTTTGTGGGTCTATTGCAGGGGCAGTAACAGCATGTTTGTGGATACAATTAAGGTACAATTAAAACACCAAAGAAATAATGCTACTGTTGAATTTCGAATTTTGGAAATTCCATAATTATAACAAATGCATGCCTGCAAGAGCCTGCAGTGCAAAAAAAATCTTTATAGAGCAGACAAGCTTAAAATATGTATATATATATATATATACACACACACACACACAGTGGGGAGAACAAGTATTTGATACACTGCCGATTTTGCAGGTTTTCCCACTTACAAAGCA
>JAOYSI010027545.1:14378-68949 GCA_025775065.1 Hiodon alosoides
TTGATTTTAACCATTAATATGCTTGCTAGGCTTACTGCTAAAACACTTTTAAATGGAAGTCGTAGCACTACTACTACTACTACTACTACTACTACAAGTTTTTAAACTTCCTTGTCGTTTTGAAGGACACTAACAATTGTGAGAAACATTGAGCAAATGAGAAATCGGTTTTCTGGATGACGAATTGTATATGCTAAAAATACATAGAAACTTGATTCTTGATTCTATACCCTTATAGTAAATTATTCTGATATTTCCGCAGTTAGCTAGGAGTGTGATACGTTATAGTTCAAGCTAAATGTAACCCCACGATGACAGCAGTGCGGTGGACCGACCCGCCCACAATCCCCATGACCTTTCACCTATTTTCTTCAACTCAAACAAGGGCAGCAGGCAAATTGTTGATTATTTAGCCATAAAACAAATATGGATTAAATATATTAAATGTGCACATATACAAGAAAAAATATTCATTATGTTATGATTTTTTTAAAAACTTGAGTTAATTAAACAAAGAAATGTACAGTATTTCGTCGCTATGTCTCCAGTACTGGTGAGGCAAAAAAAATATATATATATATAATATATATAGTTTTATTCTTATGAGTTTGGAACGTTCCTTTTGATTGTGTACACGTGCAGTTACACGACCCAAAAACAAACCTACCTTTAATTTTGGAATTTCTAGCGACGTACCTCTCTCCTCTGTCAAACTTCCAGTCCCAAGCTTCAACTGAGTTCCACACAACACAGCTATGGGTGTCGTCACGCTCTAAGGACCCAAAGAATGCAAGCTTGCCCCAAGTAAGCCTGTCTTTAATCTTTATAAAAATATTTATACTGATACGATTTTTTTGCACAAAAAATGTTTATCTCAATTTATTATACAGTTTTTTATGTACTGTATCAATGGGAATTCTTGCATCTTTTTTAATAACATAATATGTAAACATTTTTACAGGTTAGTTTAGGTAAGCCTCAAGACAAAATGGTCCAAGTCCTGGGTTTCAATGCTGTCTTTTCTATCGACTGCGGACTCTGTTCAGTGACCTCAATCTGAAATGGCTGGTGTACGTGCAGTGGGCATTCTTGCTAGATTCTCAACAAGCAGATACTGCCTATTTACAGGTAATTGAAAATGCGCTGATTTGAAGTTTGAGGAGGCTATGCAATTCTTCTTATTATTATTATTTTATTATCGCGATCCTTTTCGTGGAGCAAGAACTACTTCACTAAGCAGCCATGACCTTTCACCTAGAAACCATAATTGATAGCAGGTATGACAGAATAAAAGGTGTATAGGCCTATAAATAAATGTATTTTAAAATATAAATGAAAATATAATGTAAATGTAGTAGTTAGTGCCAACTGATATCTAATTGACATCTGTGCTCGTATCATGGTAACTGCGTAAAGCAAATCTCGAAGAATATCTTTAACTTTTGCTTCAGAGATGGAGGACTCCCTTTGACCTGACGGTGTACAGTCTTTCCGTCTTGCTAATCAAGGGACGTGTTTCTTGGTGAGGTGTAGTTCGAACTATAGCATAACTTACTGAACAATTTTTTGAGCCATAACTAAATCAATCAGAATATAACCTCAGCTACCATTGAATCAAGTGTCGGGTTCACTCCGTTAAGAAATGTTTATTGCTGTTTAGCTCGGCTATGATTTAAACAGATTTCAAGGTTTTAAGTGTTTTGCTAAATAATGCTGCACAATTTAATACACCTTTTTGTGGACTACCTCTGAACATTTTTTGTTTTCCCTAAAAAGGTCATTATGTCTTAGAAGGTGGCTGTCCTTCAGGGGTTCTTGAGTTAATAAATTCTGAGGATTCCTTATGCTGTATCCAAGAGCAATTACGTCAAATCTCATTTTGGATGCAGTGACATTTCTTGTTAAACGTTTTAAACAATAGTTGTTATGATACAATGTCTAGCGGGAGATAATCAGTGAGCAAGTAATTATTTCACTTGTCTTAAATAAAATTTATAACAATTCAGGCAGATTGGGTAAATTAACAGTGGGATTAAAACAATCAAGTGTGCCGTATTGTCAGATTAGAAGATCTGGCCCATAAATTTTCCAGTAATAGTTTCAAAGTCATTTTTAAAACTTGAAAGTAACACCTGTTGTGCGCTTAGGGAGTGAGGTGATGCTTTACACTTCCAATTGCTGGAACACACAGTAAATGGAATGTATAATAGATTAAATCTCTTTATACACATTTGCAGACCTAATTTGGGAATTCTGTTCAGTTTTGTTTTAATAGCCCGTTTGAATTCTGAAGTTTTCATATTAGCCACTTGAGTGGTGAACGTCACCATTTCTGTGACAGTGCTCAGAATGCCTGCATTAATTGCAGTTGATTTTAATTGGCTGAGGAGGCTGGTGGGATGTTCAGATGGGAAGGTTAAGTGACGGATTAGGAATGTGAACAAGGTGTGGTGACCATCAATGCTGCTTTGCAATAAAACATAATGGTGTTTTTAAGCCAGAGAGAGAGATAAATCCTCACGTCAAAGAGGGAATCTCCCACTTCCTCACTTCGTCCACAGTCAGGAATAGTTTTGGGGCTGGTGTACCCTCTACTGGCCACTAAAACCACTTTGGGAAGCTGCTTGATGTTCCCAGGTGCATGTCAGACTTCCTCTTCCTGGACTAATTTAATGTCATGTCAACACAAGCCTCATTTTAGATATCTCACCCCTGATGAATATGGCCTGGCAAATAATTTAATGACCTTCCAAAATATGTGAGGGTGAGTGTGTGACGAGGGTGGACAAATCAAAGAACATCGAATTCACCCCAATAAAACGGGCCTATTTTTTCACCAATATTTACATCATTTAAGATGTTTACATTCTTAATGTTGAGTCTGCCTTCTATTAGACACCAATTTTCATATATAATGGAGAGTTAAAAAAAAAAAAAAACTTGTGAGCAGTAGGTTGTTGGTTCAGAACTCCAGAGCCGGGTGCTTAACCTGCGTTGCTTCAGTAACCATTCAGCTCTACAAATGGGTAAAGATGAAAATGGTCAGCTTAAGCTCCCGTGTAAAGCACCACACTGCTTTTCTACTACATTACACTACACTTCTCTGTTTGATTATCACACCGGCGAGTTACGTAAGCGCTGCTCTCCAGTCGCGTAGCACTGATTTGTGATGAAAATCTGCTTTTATTGATTGCACGCCAGCGCTGCCCTAGGGGGCAACCGAGGCCAGGTTGGCCTATTTTTGTCCGGCACGGGAGGAATCTGGGCCAGAGTTCACAAGTTTTTATGCACCCCAATGAAAGGCCCACATGATGAGAAGGTCCTGCCTCATTGCATGATCGATTGTCCTATAGATTGATTGTCTATATTATGGATCGACTTTAGTGTTTTTTTATTTGTTTTTGTTTTTAGGTCACACATGCCGTAACTACTCAATCTCACCGGCCATGTTAGGTAACTATGAACCCCGTCGTGTTGTTCAATTTGACGCCCAGCTGTGTCATTTAGTGTCTTAATTTAGCAGTCTTATTCTCGCTCGTCCTTCTCCCAACATAGCTCGGACACATGTGAACTACGAGGTCAAGGACGATGTGGCCGTTGTTCGGATCAATGACCCAAACTCGAAGGTACCTTTTAGTCACTTTACACGCTAGTTTGGGCTAAAGCTACATTGTACCAACATTCAGTACTTCATCAGCCTGTTCAAATAGAGTAATGAATTAGGGGTGGCCGTTATTGTTGCATGTTGATCTGCTTAAGCAGTGTGTGTGTGTGGGCTTGCAGGTGAACACGCTGTCGGTCCAGATGCAAAATGAAATGAGCCAAGTGATGAACGAGATCTGGGCCAACGACGCGGTCAAGAGCGCGGTCCTCATCTCCTCCAAGAATGGCAGCTTCATCGCGGGAGCCGATATAAAGTCAGTGCGGTTCAAACCGCTGTGGCGTTTCACCCCGCCACAGTACCTACAGATTACGCCATTCGCTTTGTAAAGTGCTCTACTGTGCCCTAAGCAATTTACATTCAAAGCCTATTATATAACCCCATGCGTAAAAAAAAAACTAATGTAGAGTTCGGTCAATCTCAAAAAGTGCCGTCGCTAAACCAAACGCACAAAAAGGAGTTCCTAATAAATTGTATTGACAAGTGGCAACGGTTTGGCTAAGCTAAGAACCTGACTGTCACATGAGAAGGTATTGATTCCAGCACTACAGATACAGTTGAATGTAAGTCTCTGTGGTGCAGCGATTGCCTCAGTACCGCGCTCTTAGGTCATCTGGGTTTCTTGGGTTTTTCACAGTAGCTGGAGCGCTTATATTCCGACGTGCCAAAGAACACGTTAACGCCCCTGTCCAGTCCTGAACATGAGTGAGAATTGAGAGTAGGCCCTTAATTAACCCTCTGACCTGCTTCTGCCCGTCCAATGACAGTGGCCGCGATTGATCTTCTGTTTTTCTGCTCCCCGAACAGCATGATCCAGGCCTGTAAGAGTGCAGAGGAGGTCACTGCCCTCTCTGTGGAGGGGCAGAAAATGTTTGAGAAGATTGCAAACTCCCCCAAGCCCATTGTGGCAGCTATCAATGGTTCCTGTTTGGGAGGAGGCCTGGAGGTGGGTTCTGTAGAACTGTTTGCTGTCAATGGTGCACAACTAAAAATAAATATTCAAACCTTGAAAAGGCTACGTTCAAAATGATCTCTTTGCTCTAACACTGTTTTGTCCTATCAGTTTACAGCTGTTGAATACGGTTAACAATGCTCCGTTTATGTGGCCTCACAGTCATCTTTAGTGACAGTGAGTCAGGGTTCAAATGCTCCTTTCCTTTTCAGTTTGCCATTGCTTGCCAGTACAGAGTGGCAACCAAGAGCAAGAAGACCGTCCTGGGGACCCCCGAGGTCATGCTGGGCTTGCTGCCAGGAGCCGGCGGAACGCAGAGACTGCCCAAAATGGTCCGTACTGCGTGGAGAGTTGTGAAAGTGTCGCACTAGTCACTGCCTAGGAAGCTAGCTCTCTCTCTCTCTCTCTCTCTCTCTCTCCTTCATTAGTGATGAGTTATGGGTAAATCCTAAACGCTTCCTTTCTCAGGTGGGACTGCCCAGTGCGTTCGACATGATGCTGACCGGGAGGAATATCCGAGCTGATAAAGCCAAGAAGATGGGACTGATCCACCAGCTTGTAGACCCACTCGGTACTGTTCACATGGTTGCCA
Source organism: Hiodon alosoides (assembly GCA_025775065.1). Lineage (NCBI taxonomy): Eukaryota > Metazoa > Chordata > Actinopteri > Hiodontiformes > Hiodontidae > Hiodon > Hiodon alosoides. Next base: position 19,584 of record JAOYSI010027545.1, read on the forward strand.
AGGATTCGTTCGAAGGCTAACGTTGCTGTTGACTGGTCGTGTTAACGGTTCATTAGTATTGACAATTTTGTTCAAGTTTCTGTTAGTCTGCTTTTATTATTGATCATTAACAGATTCTCCATCTAAAATATATCAAATGATTGTAAACATTGCTTGATCGGTAATTGTCTGTTTAATTTGTTAATTAGTTTTTGCCTGTAATCTGTTATGCTTTAGGACCAGGACTGAAGAGCCCAGAGGAAAGAACAATTGACTACCTGGAGGAAGTTGCTATAGGCTATGCAAAGCAACTCGCCAACAAGACCATCTCCCCCTCACAGAAAAAGGGGCTAATGCAGAGTGAGTCATTTCAGTATAATCTGCTATTAAAGGGGTGTCGGTCCGTATCATATGAGTCAAAGGCATTGCAGGAGGCGTCCGTCTTGATAATGTGAAAATGTCTCGCGTAGTTCTTAGTTTGCATTCCCATTAGTTTTGAGCCTTGTCATTTTAATCGCTGACTCTGTGAGCCCTGTGACTATGCCGTTTTGTTTTGTTACGGCCTAACGAGGGTTTTCTTTCTTTCTTTTTCTTACCCCTTGTTTTGAGGATATTTTCTTAATGCAGTGACGTGTGAGTATGGAGCATTTTGGGTGTTAGTCTGTCAATACCTGTTTGTTTTCATTTGCTACAGGTCAGTGTCAGCTGTTTTGTAGCTTCAGTGTCTCACCCTGCGCCATTCGATCTCACCGTTGTTTTTCCCCTCCGTCGTTCTCCATCCTAACGAGCGTGCACGTTCGCCACTTCGGGTCCTCCAGCTGATACCTGCTGTTTGACAAATCTCTTCACAGAGGTACAAGACTACGTCATGGGGATTCCTTTCGTACGGCAACAGATCTACAAAACTGTGGAGAAAAAAGTGATGAAACAGACTAAGGGGCTGTATCCCGCACCCCTGAAGATTATCGAGGTCGGTGACCCCACGTTATATGCTTTTGTTTTTGGTAGTGCCTTTCTGTAGAGTGCTTCCCTCCATTTAAAAAAAATTAAGTCAAATTATTCCCTCTGACAGTGTATAAAGACAGGACTTGACCAGGGGCCAGAGGCAGGGTATTTGACAGAATCACAAGTAAGTGAACTGAAGTATTTTTCCTCCTTTTGCAGGAATTGATCATTAGTGGAGCACCATCTTGTGCCTCCTGAAAGACGGTCTTTGACAAACTTCAAGCTGAGCTTTTTGAAAGTAATAAAACCCCAGACTGCTTTTAAAAATATTTTTTCTTTCACTGCCCTGTACCCTTCCAGAATTTTGGAAAATTAGCCATGACCAATGAATCTAGAGCTCTGATTGGTCTATACCATGGTCAAGTGTTGTGCAAGAAAAACCGCTTTGGAACCCCTGAGAAGGAAGTGAAGTAAGTGTTGTCCACATTGCTTGTGTTTAAACAAATGGAGGTGTACGGCCAATTAACTTGCTGCTTCTTATTCAGTTAAGGCGATTGAAAGTTTAGATTCCCATTCCATGAGCGGACCCAATGGTGGGGGTTTTGTGTTGGATGAAGGCTTCGTTGAACGCTCCGTGTTCCCTTATTCAATGTTTCAGGAAACTGGCAATCCTGGGAGCCGGTCTTATGGGCGCGGGCATTGCCCAGGTGACTTTGGACAAGGGTGTACACACCGTCCTGAAAGACACAACCGCAGAGGGGCTGGGCAGAGGACAGCAGCAGGTCTACAAAGGGTGGGTAAAGTCTTCTTTTTTTCTACCACCAGAGGGCGCAGTCTTCCAGCTGGAGCCAGTGGCACCCGCTGATCAGAGTGGTAACCGGTCATATGTTTGAGACTTTGTATTTTACTACAGGCTTAATGACAAAACTAAGAAGAGGAGCATCACCTCTTTTGAACGGGACAGCACTATGTCTTATCTTACGGGACAGTTAGACTACAGTGGCTTTGAGAAGGTGGACATGGTGATTGAAGCCGTTTTTGAAGATCTCAGCATAAAGCACAAAGTTCTCAAGGAAGTTGAAGCAGTGAGTGGAATACGTTTCATAAGCTCTTAGTGTGAAATGTTGAGTTACAAAATTAAAGCAATGGTTTCTCATTTCTATAAGGTTTAAGTGATACAGATTACTGAAACGTGTGGGTTTTGTTTATAAATATGGCCTACATTTAATGTCCTTAACATAACTGTATATTTTGTGTTGATAATCTTTGAAAAATGTGATGGGAGAACAGGTTTCTTACTTGAAATGTCTAATATTTAATATCATGGACTGAGCCATGTTTGTGAAGTGAGAAAGTTTTTTGATGATATTACCCGGAAATGCTTTTATAAATCTAATTAAGGATGTGGTCAAACTGTATTATTAAAAATAGTAACTTTTTGTTTTTGAGGTCATTCCCCCTCACTGTATTTTTGCCACCAACACATCCGCCCTTCCCATCAAAGACATCGCTGCTGCCAGTAAGAGACCAGATAAAGTGAGTGGCTCGTGGACCGCTTTAAGAGAAGCTGTTGTTGCCGTCAATCAGGTGTCTTCTGATTAACACGTTTGCCAACTCTTCAGGTGATAGGAATGCACTACTTCTCCCCAGTGGACAAGATGCAGCTCCTGGAGATCATAACCACTGATAAGACATCCAAGGACACCACAGCCTCTGCTGTGGCTGTGGGACTGAAGCAGGGGAAGGTCATTGTGGTGGTTGGGGTATGTGCCCTTGCACCTCTGTTCTGCTGTCACCTGAAAATTCTTCACTTTCTTCCTCTTGGTTTTCTTGGTACAGCACGACTGCTGACTTCCTTGAAAATGGAGGTTGTTTAGTACTCTTAATTCTGGTCTGTTTATTATTTGTATACAGAGTATAGAAAGAAAAAAAATGTTAGCAAGCCTGCATTTGGTTCCAGTCTTTAGCACATTGTTAAATTTTGCTGACCTGCCACCCTTCTGTATAGGACGGACCTGGGTTCTACACCACCAGGTGCTTGGCTCCCATGTTGGCTGAAGCTGTGCGAGTCCTGCAGGTGAGTCAGAGCTCCTCTCCGATTACGTGTGCTCAGATTTGCGCCGGCGCAGGCCTATTATAAACACTCCCTTTTTATCTCTTCACAGGAAGGCGTTAACCCTAAGAAGCTGGACTCTCTCACCACCGGCTTTGGGTTTCCGGTCGGGGCCGCCACCCTGGCAGACGAGGTCGGCATTGACGTTGCCGCACATGTGGCCGAGGACCTGGGCAAAGCTTTCGGCTCGCGGTTTGGGGGTGGCAACGTCGATGTGCTAAAAACAATGGTTGCCAAGGGCTTCAAGGGTAAGCCTTTCTTCCAGAAGGAAAAAATCTGCTTCTTGTTCATGTAATTAGAGGCCGTATCGTTTACACTCGTCTGTAGAGGACCCACTTTTTCTTTTTTTTTTTATTAGCTCTTTGAACCGCTCTGAAGGAACAGTTCCAAGATACTCTGAAGACATCCTCCAAGAACGTTCTGCCCAGAAACTTAACGTTTGGTGAACATCTGTTGCGTTTTTGTTTCTGCAGGCCGTAAATCAGGAAAAGGATGCTACATCTACGAGAAGGGATCCAAAAACAAGAACATCAATCCAGGTGTCGAGGAGATTCTGGAGAAATTCAAATTGGCAGCCAAACCTTCAGTGTAAGTTGGCCGTTACTTTATTGATTCAAATTCTGAAACTTTGGCTCTTGCCTAAACCGCGTGAACGGCGTCAACCCCTCAGGTCCTCGGACTCGGACGTGCAGTACCGGTTGGTCTCCAGGTTCGTGAATGAAGCCATAATGTGTCTTCAGGAGGGCATCCTCAACAACCCGGTGGAGGGCGACATTGGCGCCGTGTTTGGCCTGGGCTTCCCCCCTTGCCTTGGAGGTGAGTAGGACACGCAACCCTAAATATGGACGACACTTACCATCTCTTTGTTTGCAGGCTGGCTATGTCATTGTATGTGCAGGCTGCAGGTTCCACAGATGGGCCAATGTAGTCCAGCAGATTTTGGTTTTCACTCCACTGTTCCTTTTAAAGCTCTTAAAGGCCAAAACCACCTCCGGTCCCCGCAATGTTTTTTTCTAATGTTGACAAAACACCACCAGGGCCTTTCCGGTTTGTGGATTGTTTCGGGGCGGACAAGCTGGTGGAGAAGATGAGGCGGTTCGAGGAGGTCTACGGGAATCAGTTCACGCCATGCCAGTTGCTGCTCGACCATGCCAAAGACAGCAGCAAGAAGTTCCACAAGTAGATAGTGCGGACGTCGTGCTCTTAGCGTCTCACATTACAGATGACCTATGCCTTAACCATTACCGACTACTATTGGGCCATCAAAGCTCTATGGACGTGATCCAGGCAGCTTGAAGTGTAAATTAAGTGTTTGTATTCATTAAATGTCCCTAAAATCTAAACTCATATCCTACAACAATTCATGGTGCCTTAGAATCAAAACGACTTGGGCGATGTTAAATTGGAATTCTGCTTTTGGCACTTTTTTTCTTTTCTTTTTTTTTTATTTGTAAATTGAAGGTTCAGCGTTATACTAATAAACCAGATTCCATGTTGAAGCAAATGAGTCTGAAATGTTAAATAAAAGATGAACCGGATGTAAACATTTTAAATGCTTTTGTTTTGGTTATTAATAAAAAAAACAAGCATTTTTGTGAACTGTTATACCTACCATGCAAAGTTAGTTAAATAAGATTACGGTATTCAATTCTTCTGTGCTATTTATTTTTTTTTACTAATCCATAAGGATTAAATCATACAAGAAATGAAATTTCAGTACAATTGAAATAATGCTATCATTGTTAAATATTATTTAATAACAATATAGTGTTCTACTGAAGGGAAATAGTTGACCCATAAATATACATACAAACTTTTGGGCACACAAAGATGTTAAAACCCGGTAATTAAACTGTAATTTACAGCCATCTGACAAATAGCACACTGTACATTTTCAGACAGCAGTGATTAGTAAACTCAAATTACAGTCTTTTAATACAATGTACTTAATTACAGGCATGTTCTGAAAGACATACAAAAGACTTTCCCTTTAAAAGTTCTACTCTAGCAAGATTTATTTTGATTTATAAACAAACTTCTGCCGTAGCTGTTAAAGAAAACGCTCGTACTTGTTACAACCTTCAGGAGGAACCGAATCCCTTCCTGCAGTGGTAGGTTTAGAAAAAAGTAAAAAGGCTTCAAAAAATAAAAAATAAACCCTTGCGGTTCTGAAGATGCACAGTTCCAATGAGTGGGAAGGGGGCTGGATTGCACAGTTTGTGCTAGGCCACCCACGATGCAGATTTTAGAGCTTAGCATGTCTCATGATGGCTCAGAAGAGAATTAAAACGATTCGTTCGAGCAAGAAAAACCGCTGAGAGCCTTGGTGAGCAGTCATCGCTTGAATGAACAGTGCTTGAGTGGAGCATGCACGGAAGGCACAGAAAGGAAAACAAACCTATATATTTGTGCTATGAGCGAATCCTTGACTTGTGTAATCCTGCGGTCAGATGTAGCGCTGAAGTGCATCACTGAATGTCATGGTAAGGGTTGTGAAGTTGCTCGCTCGCTCGTTCAAAGTGAGCCATCAGTTTTGGGATTATGTTCCATAGCCTTTCTTCCACCGCTTTCAGCTACACACAAATTGGAGATACGTTGTGCTTCTTCACCCATTAAACCGTACTGAACTGGGCTGAATATACTTCTGTACATGACAGGCTTTTTCTACTCAGGAACGTGAGAGATGGTTAACCAGAAGTCGTCCTAAATTAATTTTGCGCTGAAACTTTCCCCCAAAAACAACGACTTAAACCCCAAGGCACATAGAAATCGAGCGCAGGCACATGGTTTTGAGGCCGAGGGACTAGTTTGCAGGCCTAAGAACACAAAAGTGCTAAACTTTTCACTTAGCTCTTCTGATTAACAGTTGAGGTCGAGATTATGATCCTACTGAAAGAACAGAGTACTGCTGAGGTAAAATTTTATAGATGATATTGATTTTATTTACACCGTTCCTAGGTCTCTGTGATGCATATTCTCCAGAACAGACTGAATAGTACTAAAACAACAGTCTATTATACCTTTCTAAACTTGTGCAAGTTATCAAAAATGAAAAGAAATATAGTGAAAGGCCAAATACATTTCTGTGACTGATAAGTGCAAACCATCCAACCCAACTTTAGCCAAGAGGATTTTATTGGACTACTTTTGTAGGCCTTTTACGTCCATCTCTCCATCGCGCTACATTAGTCTCCTCCTTTCCACTATAGTTGTGGCCTACTGCCATTGGAGCCCTAATCATGAGGATGTGATCAATCAAGTCAAATTTTGGGCCTCCAACCTTTGATGAACTGCATGATTTTCTTGACCTGCAGCTTGGTCAGTTTAAAGTCGTCGGAGAGAATCTCCTCAGTCAACTGCACAAAGATGCTTCCGTCGATGCGCTCCCTCACGAAGAAGGCCACCACGTCCTCAGACAGGCCGATGAAACGCAGGCACTTGGAGACCTCCTCCACGGAGAGCATGGAGAGGTCCGAGGGGGGGTGCCACACCGAGCCGTCGCCGGAGGAGGCCGTCGACGAGCTTTCCGAGCTGCTCCTGGTGGGCGCGGGCATCGCCTCCGTGACCCCTTGCGTGAGGTAAACCCTGGTGACGCCCCCCTCCGCCCCCCTGACCGTGGTGGGAGAGAGGGGGGCCGTGCTGCGGATTATGACGTTCTCCGCCTCGAAGCCCTTGGCTGGCCGGGGAGGGGGCGTGGGCCCAGGCCCCGGGGCTCCCTCGCCGCTTTTCAGCGGCAGCTCCTGCTGGGTGCCATCCGCGTCCTGCCGGAACCTTCCGTCCCCCGGCTTGGGCAAAGCCGCGTCGGGGGACCTGCTGCTCCCGCTGCCGGTGTCCAAGGGCTCAAACGCCTCCGAAGCCACAGATGGCGTCCGCTGGCGATCCCCGTGCTCCAGCCACTCGGCAGGGGAGGAAGACGGGCTCCGGGAATAGCCTGGGTTGGCGAAAGGGTTCAGGGCCCCGAAAGGAGCAAAGCGCTTCTGGGAGTGCGGCGGCTTCAGTCTGGGACAGCTGTAGTAGCTCTTGTGGGGCGTGTCGGTGCCGAGGAGGGGCGTGGAGCGACCGCTGGCGACGCTGGGCATGCTGTCGGGGAAGGCCCAGGGGTCGGACCAGGAAGCCTGCGCCGGCTGTGCGCCGGGGGTCCCGTTGCCCCCGGTGAGCGGACGGGTGGATTCGGCAGCCTTGCAGTCGCCCCAGGTGCAGGGGTAGCAGTAGAGAGAGTAGGAGTCGGGGGATGGAGAACAGCTACCACTGCGACTCCCTGAGCTGAAAGGAAAGACCAGGGAGCTGAATCATCTGGCACAGTGCATGAGTGCAGCAGCAGTATCTCCATAGTGCATTACTACATAAATCAAGGGCTTTCTCTTTCTGTTTCCGGTTTTTTCAAAAGTCATTCCTAAAGCACTACCACAGGCACAGGCCAGGATGTGACTAGGCTGAAGCCAGCGAGACGCACCCATTAATTACAAGTATGATCACATCAATTTAGAAAACACACTAAACCACATAAGAATACATAATGGAATCGGAAATAAAAACGCATGGCTGGTCAACGTGTCAATGGAAAAAGTCATCATTCCTGCTTCCTATGCGCGAGGGAAGTCATTCATTTACAGGACTTACGCTCAGATTGTTAGGCAGTTAAAACTGTTTAGTTTGTAACAGGACTCATTAGGGACCAGGACATAGCTGAATGGGCCATTCTGTGCAGATCCCCTAGCACTTCAAAGGAACTAAATAGAATTTGTCAAGGTCATCGGTGCAAATTCCATTGCACATGTCACAAGATGCCCGTTTTCAATCTGACATTATTTCAACTGAGAGATTCAATTTATTTATAAAGATGGTGGGCATGCTACACTGGCCAACCTCGTAAGCCAAAGCTATTTAGCAGGGCTTGGGCAGTTGGTTGACTTCAGCTGCTATCTGCAAGCGTTTAACTGTAAACATGGCACGTAATGTATGCCTAAAATACAGTTCAAATCATATGTATTATAATACAAATTTGGAATGTCCGTTCATGTTTCCAAACAACTGGTATTCCCTTAGTGCTTTCTAAATTATATAGAGGTTTTTTTTTGGTGCTATTTACCCACGTGTGGTGCGTCATGTATTATTAATTAGAAATGATGATGATAACAGCAGTCGTAGTATCAGTTTATAACAAGGTGGGCTGTGATGAGAAAGACAGGATATACACGGCGACATAACATACAGGGAGGGAGACTGATGTTTAGACGTTTCCGTGGCAACAAAAGTAGAAATGTGACCACTGCTGTAGTAATCCTCACGTTTATTACAAGCCCATTAACATCATCACAGCCTGACTGTGTGAACATTTTACTAGGCTGAATTGTAAACGGAACAAAAGCCAGGGTTTTAAACTTACATGTCCTGCAGTCCGGAGGAGTAGTAGGAGAGGCCGGGATTGGGAGAGTGGGACGCCTGGACCTTTGGGAAGCGGGGTGGAACCGGCGGGCTTGGAGCCGGGCCACCCTTGGTCCCCCTCGGGGGGACAGGGGGAGCATTGAGGAAACGACATTCCTCCTTCACCTGGACCAAAGAAAGACAAAAAGACAATGAAAAAACCCTGCTTACATGTGCCACCTTTCTGTATTAGTGTATTACTACCAGCCAGACAGCAATGCCATCAATCAGGTGCACAAAAGAAGAAGGCCTTGAAATCGAATGCAAGAGGTGCAGACATTTCAGTGTATTCCAGATTTGAAGTGAAATGTGGCCAAATTACAAGGCCGGAGGATATAACCTTTACACAGCAAACTCATATTGTTGGAGCCATGATGTGTGAGAATGTCTTTTGTCCTTTCAGCCAAGGGCCAAGCATGCCGGCTTCATCACCTGGATACTTTATGTGCAGAGATACCCCAAGTAAAGCCAATTCAAACGGATGAATAAAAATGCTGTGCGGGTCAGACAATTCTGATTTGCTTCCTCCTGTATGATCAAATATCTCCCTCTCCCTCTCTCTCTCTCTCTCTCTCTCTCGACTCTCACACTGGCCTTTAGAGTTCATTCCACTCCACAGCCAAACCAGCAGCCAGGCAGAGGGGGAATGCTTTGGGTTGTGAAGCCATGGTGATGTCAGGCTGAGCTATAAAACATAACCCTCTCCTTCCTTGCTTCCTACCCTTTCTGCTTTGGAACAGAGGTGCAGGTGGTAAAATAACCCTGCTGTGGCCTAATTGTCCATTCAGCAGTGTTCACGTCTGCTTTACGCTACCAAAATCAGACTTAGCTCAGTCTAAACCACTTAAAGACTTCCGTGAATATCCTTGCGTTTGCCCTTAATCTTGCTGAATATTACAAAAAACTACTCCTCAACTACCCCCTTCAGTTTACCAAGATAAAAAGCTATCTTCAGGTATCATACAATCTGACTAAAAAACTATTTAAAAACAAGTAGACATTAAATATGACACTGAAGATTTACAATGGAATTTATTGACGTGTGTTGGTTTCCAACACCCAGGAGAGGGCTGTTGATAAGACATTTGTTTATGTCATAATATATCTACAGAAAATGGCAAGAAGCAGAGGTCAAAAAGGACGAGAGAATCAGTTCAGTTTTACCTCAGTTGTGTTGAGAACACTATAGCTACACTGATTTAGTTTTAATAATCCCCGGTAGCCTGATACCTCAGATGCCTTGGGTGTGTGCGGGTCTACTTTTCCACAAAGCAGCAGTCATCTTAAAACAAATAGCTGATATTGAATTACATCCTCTGGAATTATTTTACCCTTGACATTTTTCATCTCTAATTCACGCTTTGATGCGACCGAAATTTAATTGGCTCATGACTCCTTTGAGTATCTGCCTTTCACACTTCGGTGTACAACGAGATCCAGATTCCGATTCCCTGGTCCTTCAAGGGACGGTGATTCTGCAGACATTTTTATTTTATTTTTTAAGGATAAGATGATGCTTCACCTTCACTCATTCAGAAGGGGCTCTAATAAAACCAAGCACACTGTATGAATTATTTACCAGAGCTCGGAGGACTGGGCACAGAGTCAGCACATCCTGGTCCTGGCTTCATCGCGCTTCCTGTTGGTTCTCCAGCCAGCTTTTTACATTACTACCCCGCACCACATGGGCTCAGATTCATTCAACACTCACATTAAAACTTCCTCCACACATTTATAACACGGCGCACACATAAAAAGCGTGCTGCTGCTGTTTCTTATATAAGAAACTGTAAACTGATAATGTATAATGTAACTCGGTATATAAAAGCATTTATTTTCACAATGGCACTAGGGGAAACTCCTTTTTTCCTCTCTCTTCTAATGAATGCACTCTTGCCATGGACGCGGTGGGGAATTTGCGCTAATAATACACGTAGCAATGTTTTAGTGCTTTGTTCAGTAACAACAACCACCCTTTGTCAAACCCTTCATTCAAATTTACAAAGGTTATGTGACCAGTGTCTGATAAGAAAGTCTTAAGTGATCATACATATATAAATCTACCAGGAGGCCGTTAAAAAAACAAAAACATAAGGGTGTATTGAGTGTGCATCAGAGCAAGTTTGGTCTCCTGCACATAGAAGTTCCTCCTGAATTCTGAGGATCTGACTCTATGGGACTTCATGGAATTGGGGAGGGACATGGCAGAGAGTTCCACCACTCTTAGCCTTTCCTGTAGTGAGATGTTATGAGGGGGTGGGGTCAGGAGTGGGTAGGAACTCTTGGAACAGGCCTTCATAATAACAGACGTGGGAGAAATATGGGCAGAACCCTGCCAGGTTCTCCCAAAACCCTGGCACTGACAAATTACTGCGGAGAGCGTAGCTCTTTGTAAGGAAGTCAACCCAGGGTATAATTCCCACCACACTGCAGGATGCTGAGAACCGAGGTCTGTTCAAAATCCGTAGCCAGCTCCTCCACATATTTCAATGGCCGAGTTCCTACTATACTTCTAATTTCCTGAGTTAACCAGCTGAATTCACACACTTCCACAAAACACTCTCGAAATATATAATGCGATTTGCTTTTTTTGCAATAGTTAGAGAATATATGTGGTGTCCTGATTTATTGGCTAAGCACATATCACGCATATTGAAATATTTTTGTTGTGGAGTGATCTGGACGACGTGCTGTGATTTATGCATTGACTTGCAGCAGCAGCCTTTTCCACTACCAGCCAGAGCTGCAAAATTACATAATTTACAGAGGCTCGTTATGGGCCAATCAGTCAATCAATCTGTGTGTGTGTGTGCGAGCGCCTCAGAGCTGGGTTCCAGTAAATTGCTGGTCAATGGCTGGGATTTAAAAGCAGCGGCATATTAATTATTCAGTCAGGACAAAAGAAACTTGTCTCTCTGAATTTTACAATCCAAGTGACGTCTAATAAAAGCCTTCCACTTCCTTCTAAAAATGTACCACTCAGAGAAAGCGTGGTGTGTTCCGGTCATTAATTAGCTAGAATTATGAATGAATAAAATAAATGCATAATACAGTCCCCCGATCTTAATAAATATTTGCAATATTTATTTTTACCAAATTTTTCCCCACACCGTGTGTTTAATGCATTAGTGAAGAGAGGTGAAATGGTAGATATGAGAGGTGTCATTTCATTTAATTTATTAATGTTTATTTTTAGTGCTGATTTTAATGAAATAGTGGCATTTTATTTGAATTGGTCATTTGTTGATCATTTTCTTTAATTTTTTGCAGATAACGATGTGGCATTATTAACAACCTTCATGCCAATACGCCTATAGATTCATTGCTAAGAAAGATGGCATACAACACTAAGGGAATGTGATGCTTCATATTTTGGGCATTGATGCATTACACACCAGTCTCACCTCCCTCAGTTATTATCTATCATCGGGGTTGCCATGGTATCAAAATATCAGTCATCACGGAAACCCCATCGGTCAAAATAAAATTTAAAGTTAAAAAGTAAAAAGTTTAATTTGTATTTGAAATTTTTAATATTGAATAATAACGTCAAAACTAGAAATATGAGGAGAAACATATCGTTGAGAAGCATATCGTTTCTGGAATGTTTGTAATCGACAACTGTGCTACTTTGTCTTGGATCATCACTTCAAATGCTGCCACCCCAAACGAGAAGAAGAAATTCCTTCTTTGGATTTTGCATTTATAACATGGGTGTTTATTTGCAAACCAAAAATGTGATATCTGTGTTCCAAAACTCTATTCCAGCGTTTTAATATTAAATATAATTGAAGCTGTCTGATTGTGGTTGGAATAAAGCATTGTCATATTGGTTAAAATTATTAAACAGAGCTCTAATCTATTAGTTAGCTTTATTGCATGAAAAATCCAAAAAGAGATTTATTACTTACAGCTTCCGATTTAGGAGGTACAGGTGGAGGAGTTGGCACTCTACTGGTTTCAGTCTGCACCAAGCTGGTATGGGCGTGTCCCATGGAACCCTCCAAAGAGGAAGTAGAAGAGTGGAAGGAAATGAGGTTCTGCTCCACTTTCCCTCCACTGTCGGACGTGGCAGGGTTTCCGACGGCCTCGCTGTAACTGGGGTTCTGATTAAGCCACAACTCCTCGTAGGGGATCTCCGGCTGTTCCACAGTCAGGAGCTCGTTCTCGGCCCAGTCGGGCGTCATGTACTCCCGCTCTGCATCTCCGCCCTCGCTGGGGGTGAGGAGCTCGTGGGGCATGATCTGCTGCTCGCCCAAGGAGTCCCTGCAGCTCTGGGAGTAGCCGTCCCCGTTGGCGTGCAGAAGGGTGCCGCTGTAGACGCACAGAGAGAGGCGCTGGAAGGACTGGTTGAGCTGGTCCCGGCCGTAGTTTGGGGAACCGGAGGTGAAACCCTGCAGGCACAAGCGGATGCGGCGGGGGCTGGTGCACTCCTCGGAGAAGTCCGTCTTCGCCTCGCGCACCGCTTTGGAATAGTCGTCCGGGTTGAAGTTCTCCTGGCAGACTAAGGCACTCTCCAAAGCCACCTTCTCAAAAACAGGGTCCCCCCTGAGAAGCCCCTCGGGCAAAATGAAACGGGGCATGTCCGTGAGCAGCAGGAAGTGGAAGGGAGTCACCTCCTCTTTGCGCAGAATGCAACAGAGGACCACCGTCTTGGAGATGATGCTCACCAGCTTGTAGCGGTGTCCCTCCCGGATGACGTGGAGGTCGTAGGGGTTCCGGGGAGGGCGGGTGGGGACGGTGACGTTGACGGGCAGGCGGACCTTCTCGATGATGCTGCGGATGGTGTGCTCCCCCTCCTGCATCTGCAGCTCCAGGGGGCTGCGCGTGCTGAACTTGCCCTTGCACTGGAACGGCAGGCTGATGCTCTCATTGGTGCGATGGTTCATGCAGATCAGACAGGGCATCTTCCCCTTCACCTGCTTGCTGAACGTGTTAGTCTTTCCCAGTTTGCGCAAGATGGTGTTGAAGCGGGACTTCTCCCGCACAGTCTTGGCGCAAAGGATCTCGGCCTGGCCCATGAGGGTGAGCTCATCACCGGCCTGCAGAGTGAAGTTGTAGGCCTCACTGTCTTCGCTGAACTCCCCAGACACAACCTGCAAAGAGGAATGAGGCTGGAGGAATGAGGTAGTCACAGATGGCTGGAATTCATTTAAGCCTAAAGGAGCATTACTTTATTCCTTTGTTCCACCCTGTCACCCAGTCACTCTCATAGTCAAAATCAGATGTGGTCAGGGTGTAAACACCAAATATTCACCAAATTCATTTTCAATTTTTATGCCAAAAAGTCATGCAACGATTAATTGAATGCGACTAACTAAAAATATTAAACATAAAACAGTTACATTAACCGCTTTTACGCTATCGGGCTAAAGCCGGGTAAGCTAAAGCGAACCGGGGCCACGCTTAAAGAGGGTGAGATGGGTCGCTAAAGCCTGCATTCCAGGAGATGACCAGGAATGTAGTTCAGGTTTAAGGGTGGGGGTTGGGGTTTAGGGGGGATAATAGCATTTGGTACGCAAGAATCAAATCAAATGAACTTAATGCTGCCAGTATATAACACCTACCATAGTGATGGTAGCCAGCTAGTTCACATTCCCTTAGATAAGCTAGCATGATGATTGGACAACGGATTCCTACCCAGAACAGACTTGTCTGTTTGCATTTAGCCCCACTGAACATACATGTTACAGATCATACCATGGTATGCTAAGCGGTGCACGTTCGCCTAGCTTTATACCGGTTGTTTTGACAAGGTGCTGAAATTAGCCCGGTCAGGTATTCCAGTGTTAATAGCTATAATATTAACTACGGCTGTTTGGTTGGGCTTCATTGTACTCAGTGCTATGTTAGGAACGTGTGGTGAGAACAGCAGCACTCATTTCACTCACGCACTTATGTTTATTTGGGCAAGTTCTGCAACACTATTCGGTAGCCTGAAGCAGTTCCTTCCCCTCGGTGAGGAAAAAGAAGGTGAGGAAGAGTCTGGCACCCAACTTGAATTTCTGAGCATCGATAAGCGCTTGGAAGTGACCAGTTTGGGGCGTTTTGGTATATTGTGACATCACTGTGACACAGTGCCCTGCGGTTTTGTCTCTAAAGGGTTTAGTTATTATTGTACCATATTGGAAACTAATTTCCAACTTTGCAGACCAATTCGACATATTTCATATGTTAATATTTAGCAGGCCCGCTTAGATAACCGATTTGTGTAAAAGATTACAAATACAGTTAACTAACCATGTCTGGCTCCATTATTGCAATAGTTCATAGACAACCAAAACAAACATGTTTTTGACACTAATGTGACAAACTATACATGGGAGCTGGGTTATGACAGGTGTTAGGTGTGACACAGAAGTTAGAAGCACCACCGGTGGTGAAAAAAGCAACAGGGTCACACTCTGAGCCAGACTTTTGGTTGGGCCTGGTCTGGAAGTTAGCCTGGCCCGAGTGTAAAAGTAGCTAATGAAAAACAACTTATACAGGATACCAACGGTTACCGAGATGAAATCAGCATTTGATTAAACCATCCAGACAGTACATCTCCATATACTGGTAACAAAGGACCTCTTCACGAGGCCCACTACAAACCCAGCTGCTTAGGACGGGCAAACATTTGTTAACACACACAAACGAAACGGAGAAGCCATCTAAAGCACTTCCTGACAAATACTTCAAACCCTCAATAAAGACACTTCTGCTATTCTGCCATCCCATAGGAACATATGCAACCAGGAACAAAGCGGAAAAGACGGGAGCTCTGAGAACATGAGACGTTTTACATCAATATTTATTTTACTCAAAGAAGTCGCACAGGCGCTTACCAACACAGAACTAATGTTGCAATTTCTCTTAGAGAGACCGAATTTTCAAATGTAGTGTGATGGGATCTGTGTGCGGCCAGACCTGACTGTGCCTATGGGAACATCCCATGGAGTCTCTCTGTCTGAATCCCCCTGCAGCTCGGTATTGCCAAGGAATTCATCCGAAATGTATATAATTAAGTAAGTGACAATGGGGATTGTGTGGGTTGACAATGGTATACATTGTCATGAACCTGGATTAGGCAAATCCTTCAGTGTTCCAAGTTAAAGAATGGGGTGGCGTCTGCATTGTTGATGCAGAGACGGATTCCATTAGTGGAGTGCTTACATCAATTAGTTTAGTGCAGGAGAGCCTATCACACAGCTCCCCCACCAATATACAACATCCCAGGGCCTTTCCACCTCTAGGAATTTTAACTGTTGAAAAAGGAGTTCATCCATGTATTGCAAATGCATAAAAATGTTTATTTTTAGGAAGAAGTGTGAAATCCAAGCTTTTATTTATTAGATATAAGATAGCGCTTTTGACTTAGTTTTGAAAGAGTTTTTGGTGTGTTAACCATTAAGCATTAAGCTCTTTGGGGTGCTTGTGCTATTTCTAACTTTACTTGTGCCCTGAAGGCACACAGAATTTAATGTTTACCTCAGTTATCCAGTTAAACCTTTGGCATAACTTAGCTTGTTCCTCTAAGAACTGAAATACCTTACCAATTCACTGGTCTCGTATAATTTACTTAAAAGTAGACTTTGAGTTACTATCCGGTTCTTATTTTAGACATGTTTTTTCTCAAATTGTATATAGAATGGTGAAGTATAACAATGTAACCATAGGAAAGTTCCAAGAAGTACTGTTTTGTTTTTCAAAAGCAGCTACAATTTAAACTTCTATGTCCTCCTAAAACTACACTGATCAACTAAATAATCACCAATTTCAAACCAAATCTTTTGTTTTTTACATCAATGGAAGTCTGTTTATATGTAGGCTTGTAGTGTGCTATAAACAACAGAACCTTTCAGTGGAAAGGTCTGACCACCACCCACCTTCACACTGAAGGTGATGGCCTCCATCACAAAAACTCTGTCTGGGAAGAAGCCGGCGATCTCCTCCACACTGGCAAAGTACTGCACGGGCTCCCGCACATCCCGGTCCTGGTCCAGAAGCTTGAACTTCCCTGGAGAACAGAGGCAATTTGAAAGATGAGCCCTCGTCGTCCTTTGGCTGGACAGCAGAGTCGACGAGTCAGAGAGACATAAGGGTTTTCCCACTGTGTCTGTGTGTATTGAACTTGTAAAAGAGACGGATTAGTCTGGGCTTGTTTACACTGTCTCGAGTCTGGGCTTCGTTCATTGAAAAGGTCCTCTGGGGGTTAAAAAGAAGAATATTTACATTAGGATGTATAGGCAGACAAACTTCCAAGACGAATGTGAACCCACTAAAGGATGTTTATTCCCTTTACAGAGCACCTTCAGAGACGCTGACAAACCTCTTTTTTGAGTGGATGGATTGAACGATGGCAGGAATTTCTATAAAGTGCAGATTATCGAAACCATGGAAGATTGGGGTCTGCCGCTTGGAAGAGAGAAGTCTTGGAGAGCTAAACTATAGTATATTTTATGCTTTATGGCTTTCCTGTTTCCGGCTAAAACCTGGCAAATGTCACAGGGATTGTCACACACCAACCAAAAACAGACTAAGATCAGAAATGGACAGACTGAAAGAAACCATTTTGGATTTAATATAGGAAATGTAGAAAGTGATTCTTGAAATGCATGCTGTAATACAGAGCCTGACCCATTTCAAGTATTTTACAATCCTACTGGCGGATCGAAAGGGGTTCAAATTTAGGGATATATTGGGTAGTGATATACCACAATCTTTTCTTGTACTATACCTCAGTTGGTCTGATGAATTGGGACAAATATTTGTTGAAAATATGAATGGCATCAGGAAAAGAGCAATTCAACTTAAATAGATGACAACTTAACCACACACTGACAAAGAACAGAAGGAAGGTAAGTAATTATTCTACATGACAAGCTTGAGTTTTACTTTGAAATCACAGAAAGAAAAGTACCAGCAATATTGGGGAAATGACCTTTAAACAGTATGACGATAGGAAAACAGTTTGTATGCATCTGAATAGCAACCATGTTAATATTTAAAATGGAATTTTACAAAAGTTAAAGTTCAAACAATTCACAGTTAAATTTATTTGCAATATCTGTATACTTTAAGCTACACATACAGCACATTAGTGTGAACTTAATTATCAATAATAAAATACATTTAGAAAATAAATACTCAAAATCAGAATACTCAAAATTGCTTGTCACATAATTTAATGTAGAGAACATACAAAAAATAAATACATTCTTTACAGACAAAACAGCTTCAGAACAGCTTTTTTAAGGACATCTCTGTAACATGTGAATCTATTGACAGGTCACAAACAATGCTGGAATTCATGGGTGTACAACATTAGATTGCTGCTGATGCTTCTGTCAGCATGGAGGGATGAAGTATACACAATCAAGACTGGATGTCACACTGGCCTGACATAAAAGCAGGATAAAAGGGGGATTTGAAGACATTTGGGATTGCTGTGTCCTCAGTGTCCAGTGGAGGCCTCTGTCTACTTTCGAGGCACAGGACAAACGTCAAGGCAGCACAAATGAAAACAGAAGCGTGCTGGTTCTCCTCCAATTCATTTTTTTCCAATGATTGTTTTACACAGTGCCCCAACAATGTTTATCTACAGAGAATGTAGTTCACACGACACTGAAGACCCTCAAGTTTCTATCGCCTAGCAACAGGCTAGTTTCTTCTCCGCGGCACCTCTTTTTAGCGTAGCTGTAACAGACAGACATAAGAAGGCTTTAACCTGCCGTTACAATCTACATCGTCTTGTGGTTTTAACATGATCCATCATTTTTATCTGCCTTTTTTCTGCCTAATGTTTTCCATTAGCAATCAGTTACAAATGCGCATACAGAACTACTGATACAAGACAGCAATAATACTAAGGTCAAGAGGAAATAAAACTACACTGCAGGAAACTAAGCTGGAACGTAACCAGCCACCTGCATGCTCAGAATAACTAACATACAAAGCAAAGAAAGACGGTTTTAAGCGACAAACGTGCAATTACTCTTACTCAAACTAGTATGGATATCGCTTTGTCATTAAAACCAGATGCAGGTCTGAGAGGGCAGAACTGAATGTTATTCTCATGCTCTCTCTCTCTTTCTCCAACGCATGGCTCCCAAACTCGTGGAAATTATCTGAATCTGCTCAAACTTCTCTGCAGATCTGCCAAGTGTAAAACAAATCAATGAGGTGGAGGCTTTCCTTCCAGAAAAAATAGCCAGCCAGCAGCCAAGCGCCGCGAAACTCTCCCTACTACATGGAAAGCAGGATTCAGTTTAGCACAGCCACAACTTATAATGACTGAAGTTTCGAGGGACAAGATTCGTCCTAAGTTAATAAAAAGCATTACAATGAAGTAGCCAGAAGTACCTGAAGTTTCTGTTATGTTAAACATTTTTCAATGGCAGCAACAAGAAGGTCTGTCATTTACAAATTGAGGAAATATTCACATCCAATTGAGCTCATGTGTAAACCCTTTCCTCTGTTAAACATTAAATGTGCTTCCAGTGCACAGTACACATTTTGAGTGCGTGTTATTTTCGGCCTAAGGGACTGCAAACTAGCCCACAAATTGTTAATATGCCGAACAGAAGCAAGAGAAAAAAAACAAACCTGAGAATCACGCAGCACAAAAACTTCAGTTCCCCCATCAGCGATACATATCTACCCAAATCAAGTGTACCGACTTCCCATTTCCACCCTCCATATTCAATTGCAAATCTTTGGGCTCTTTGTCGTTCATCCCTTCTCTTCCTGTAAGCAGCTTTGAGGCTCGGGGTTGACAGCATTGAAACTGAACAGCGAGCAGGGAGATTATGCGAAAGAATTCTGTCTATCTTTGAGGCTTCACGCTTCACAGAGCCCTGCCTGCCTTTGTAGCAGAGAAAAAGGATGAAATAGCCAATGCTGGTCTCCAAGGCCACTGTGGACAAAGTGCTGTACACCTCACTGCTGGATTTTTCCACAGCTGGCCTTCGCTTGGGAAGGGGCAACAGAACTAACTCCTATCTTATTATTATCCCCAATAAAGTGACTGCAAAGACAAAGAGGTTTATGGGTACAAACAATATAGCACTTAAGTCTATGAGCCCCAGGATATAGAAAAAGGCAGACCTTGTTCCCCAAGGGTCACTAAGTTTTTTTCCCACACCTCGTCTAACTGAAAATATCTTATTGAAGTCATTATTTGGGAAGGATACCCCTTAGCTGGTGTTTTAGTGGGGGGAAAACGGAGGCCCTTAAGGAGTTGGCCTCCCCTGATCTATGATCTGATGCTGGTTCTGTCGGTGTCATTAAATCAAAGGAGGTAGCTTCTTTAAAACTAAGCCATGTCACCTTATATCTCACATCTCACCTCAAGAGTTGTTTTATGATAGGAAAGGGGCCAAACCTTAGGACTAAATAAATAATAAGGACTAAGGATATAAGGACTAAATTACCATTCAAATCGAAAATTTTGCAGTCCATGTTGTTGGAATCGACAACAGAGTTTATTTTAAATGAATTGTCCTCATAAAATAACGATAAGGTACGCCGTCGTTTAAAAGGCATGGGGGAGTATACAACATAACACTAATCAAACCGTCGATAACAACCTTCAACTGTCATATATAAACACCTTTTCCAATATTACTAATTAATGGACTACAGTCATTCTGGAAACGACTGACTGCTAACTCCCAAAGGGGGTCGCTGGCGGCCTTATAGCTCTAAAGCCAACCGAAGAGTCAGCGCAGATGGAGGAACGTAAAACGGAGGCTCCCGGGAACAGGAGAACGGCAGCTCCAGACACAGATGGAGAGTCTCGTCTGGCTAGCTGGTTTCACTCCTCCCTCCGGAGCTCGCACAGAACCAATAAAGCGCCCCATTTATCATCGTTTTGCCCCCAGTAACTGCTTTATCGCTGACTTCATCATCCTCTTCCTCCATGTGCCTTCATCTAGCCGAGAAACACAGAGGAAGGAATTGAGGTTTTCAATGGAAAAAAGAAAGTAGACGTAATAGGATTGCTGTGGCTTTTCTTATGCAAGCTGGAGCAAATATATTAACCCTTATTTACTTAGCATAAGCCTATAGTGCAGTCCGCCTATAATCCTTTCTTCGAGTTGACACATTCTGAGATTATTGAACTGCATCTAGCAGCAGTGTTTTGCTAACAATCTGAAGTCCCTAACAAAGATTTTTTTTAAATCCAACTGCGTTTAAAAAAACAAGCGTTACCTTCTGTCAACAACAGTGATCCCTGAATCTTAGCGAGACAACTTCAGAGAATTCACTTTTCCAATACGCGACAGCAAGGCCACTGACATTCCCCACCTTGACACTTCCAAAATATACAGCATGCGAAAGCCCAAAACAAGACCAGAATGGTTCTCTTTCAGGTTAGAGCAGGAGGCCATTACCCCATGTACCATGACTATACATCACGGAAACATGCTGCGTTCAGCCCCATTTGTGCTGAAATAAGCTGTTTGGTCACAGGCGGTGATCTCATCATCTGCCGCCATGGTGTCATGGTATATTGGGTAACACGCCTTCCCCTGGAGAGGAAGTGCTCTCCTCTGAAGTCATCTCATCCTCAGAGAAGAATCTATTATTACATTACACTGGGAAAATATTTTGGGAATGGCTGGCTTCTCAAATATTCCCACAAGAAACGTAGGTAAAATAATTACTTGTTACCCAGGTCTAGGGATGAAACCCTAAACTTTTCTGAGTTAAGAAAAATTGATTTAGACTTTGAAGGGTGAGAACCATGCATATTCATTAAAGAACACATGTAAATGTATTTTTTTTAATGGTATTACTTTTGAAGTACATCTTTTGAGGTGTTGTTCAACAGCTCCATATTCATGGATCAGGATCACAGTCTATTGTGGATTCATCACACAACTGCAAAATGACAGACTGTGAAAATGTGTTAACCATCTGGGATATCATCTTTCCAGATGTGCATTATCACAGATCTCGTATCAGTCAGTTAAGATTCTATTCCCCACGACAGACTGTGGAATGCAGAACGTTTCTGCACTTTTCCTATCCCATTTGAGCAGAGTCCAAGGTTTTGTAGGCCTCCATTTCATATAACTTCAAGACAAAGAATAGACAATATAAGAGACAAGACAGGACAAGCCCATTCCCAGAAGTAACTCCATACATTAGTAACCCTTATTTCTTAGAGAAAATTATAGTTGAGATTCTGATTATACGACAAGGCGAATCAAATGTTGCCAGATGGAAACCACCTATGCTGATCTAGGCTATAATGGGCAGCCCCTATGTTTCTTCAGTAGGTCACTTTTGTTCACCAACATCCCTGTACAGAAGCAATGTACTGAAGCACATTGAAAATCTTTCACATTTCAAAACATGCAGTTGCCCATTCAGATGACTGGCACGTGTGTCCAACCTGAGTTTTTGGTAGCAATTTCAAAAGGCTGGGATGTTTATAACCAGCCGACAAACAAGGCTTGTTCTGTCCTGTGGCATTCCTCCAACAGGCTCTTCAGAAAACGTCTAAAAAGTCTCAGTGCATGCTAGAGCGCAGGAAATCAGCGAGACGTGACTGAGAACCATCCACCCCCAATAAGTCATCCTGAGCAGACCAGCCAAATGGAAAAGAAGCTCTATTTCTCTAATGAACAAAAACGCAGCACAACCCCAAAAATGGGGGAGGAGAATCCTAACGTTCACAGGCTGACTCTCTTCAGTGAACCTGTGCCACTTAAATCCAGGACAAAGCCATGAATCATCGGTGGTTTTCGACTAAGGCCCGACTTTCAGAAGAAAAGGGGCTTCGGCCTGTCATCAAGGCGCTAGCAAAACTTTAACCATATTAGGGTCTCAGGGGACGGAATGAGTTTGACAAATAATCATAAGCGATAGCAAATACTGATTTGGAGCAATGCTCTTTTTAAGAAGAAGCACACTGCAGATGCAATGTGAATCGTGGATTTGTTGACAAAGTACAACAAGAGATAAAGAGGAGGTCTTATTTAAAGATATACTGGATAATGAATAGTTGGACTAGCCGTTGAACAAAGATGTCAATTTTTGTTCAAATACAATCCTAAATACAAGCATTTTGTGTTTTGTACAGGGTTTAAAAAAAATTGAACCAGATGAACACATGTGAGTAACTGCACATAAATTAATTTACTAAGACAAGCCTACACTCATTTGTATGCCCTCATGTTTAATGGTTGTGTTCATTAGCGTTCAGACTACTGCTTAATGTATATAAAGTGGTAGTGGTAGCTTTCCCTGGGGTTCTGGCCACAGCGAGATTCGAATCCCGCTCTCCTGCGCTACACTGAGGCACAGCTTCTGCACAACTAAAAGGCCTCTGCCTCTGCCTCTTACCCTCCCCCCAGTAGTTACAGCGTGACCTCACGTCGGTCTTCCATCTTTTCACTCTAGATGATCTGACACAGGCATATCTCACCAATGTAACATTTCCAACACCAGTGTAACACAGGATTTGGTGGTTTCCAACGAGACAGTAGAATCCCTGCTGATAACCACCCACCCAAGTCTGGGCGGCTCTCAGCCAATTGTGCTCCCCCGGTCACAATCAGAAAATCACATGAGCTATGATTTTCAGATCATTGGGCTACTCAGGAGGTCCCATCAACTGCCCGTTTAAATAAATGAATGATCAAATCATTTAGAAACATGACTTATATTTAATATGTTTAATCTGCCTTGAAATAAATCTGACAGCAGAAAGAACGCTTGGCCTAAAAAGTTCTATTCTTAGTTTTCTCCTGAGCAAAGAGCCACAGAGAATTGCCGAGATGACAAATATGCCCAGTGCTGGAGCTCTGTCTGATGAATGGTTGTCCCACCGCCGGATCTAAATGGGGAACCACTGACCAATCTTGTCTCCATGAGCACACATATGAATAAACCATCTGACACAAGAAGTCAATATGTTGTTAACAAGGCCCTCCCTCCCTTCCTGTCTCCCCATTCAGCCTCTCCCTTCAGAGACCTGTGATTAAGTACACTGGATCTCCATTACACATTATTTATTTATTAGGCTGAGCAGCAGTCAGGATGGGAAGCACTTAAAGGCCTCCATTAACCCATCGTCCCTCGCAGCCTGAGTGATCTCAGGTCCTCAGAATAACGCTAGAATTGGCTTGCCCCCCCATCTGTCAATAACAGCCCCCAACCATGGCCCGCAGGGCAACCTGGCGCCAACTCATACCCCCCCAACCCCTCCCCGCCTTCAACTTCAACTCTGACCTCATATTTCCTGGTCTTCTGACCCTCGTCACCTAAATTATCTCACCACCACAGCATCCTTCCGACTTTTCTCAGGGGACCACGTCGGGACCAATCTAGACCAGCCCCTTAATTATTTCTGTAATTTCTGGCAAGATTAAGTTGTTCTCAAGCTCAAACCCACCTTTTGATTGCAAGTTGATTTGAGGAGGCTCTCTTTACTTCAGCTGATATCAAAAAAGATTCAATAGGAAGGAAGGGAAGCCCACTCACCTGGATACTGTAGTGGGATGTCAATCTTAGGGCCAATGACGTAGTGGCCCTCCTCCAGGCTGTGTGCGGTGACGGTGGTCCATTGTCTACACGAGTGGAGGAGAATCACATCCTGCTCGGTCAGTCCCTCCACGTGGTCCCCTGAGGAGGAAGGTCAACGTGGTAGTCTCAGACAATGCTGGCCCGGCAAACAGGTGATTAACTTCATCAATTATTCATTATGCTGCTAGTATAGCGGAGCTCGTTGAAAACTAATTTGCTGCAGACACTGACGTGACTCCCAGGGGTCAAAGACAAAGAGTTAAAGAGTTCTGGTTTAGAGGTTTAGCCTTTAGCGCAAGAAGTTAAAGTTATGAATTGCGTTTGTGAAAGGACACAGGTTTGAGTCCCAGTCAGGGGTATTGTGTTCTGACGTAGGTTAAACTAACATAACTAGTGAGAAGGAAACCCTTAGATTTAAGTACCATGTCAACATTTTTGACCTTAATGTTGATTGGTCGATTTGAATTCTATCCAAATGGAGACCTAGCCTAGGTAGATCCCCTGTCAGAGAGACAACCAAAAAAAAACCCATCAGCTTACGCAGCTATTTTTCTAAAACTCATTTAATTTTTTATTTTTTTAGAAAAAGAAGTAGAATTGAAGTCCAGGAATATATTCATTCACAGGAACTAACTTAAATGTCTCAACAGGGAATGATTACAAACAACCGCACACACACACACACACACACACACACACACACACACACGGTGTGCTTCTATATACTAATAAATCGATATATACAGTATATACACACGCATATATGCAAACACAGACACATATATATTACGTGTGGGTCAGATAACACAAAATAAGGAAATTGGTACATTTAACCAGTTAGAGTAAAATCAAGACAGACAAATTGTTACAGTATTAATGGAAACAACAAAGACAGATTTAAACAATATCCCACCTGCACAGACCGATCTCTGGGCTACCACTGCTTACACACTTGAAATCCCACTCTGGCTCAGCCTATTCAAATCTAGCAAGCTTTATTTTGTGAAAGGAGTTTTGTTGAGGCTTGGGAAACAAACCCTCTGAGATTTCGTTAAAATGGAATCAAAAAAACCTGTTTGACCATTGAATGTTTGTTTCAGGATGATTGGATATACAAATAAAATATTTAAATAAAAATTAACCCAAATGTGTCTACAGTTCTAGCTTTAGACAAAAGCTTTCTTCTGAAGCACCCCTGTTGCCTCAGTACACAATATAAGATTGTTAAGTGGCCATAACCATTCCTATCACATTAAAAATAAACAACAACAACAACAGTCCCATTATACAATTCACAATTTGCCCCAAGGTACAAAGAAAAACACAGAGTTTTGTCTTCAAGCATGCAGGATCCAGTGAACCGTGGAGGTGGAACCTCTCTCGGTGCATGGCAGCCTCCGACGTGAAACAAATCACTCCGCAGAATAAGCGACGGTTGAAATCCATACACTGCACTTACATGCATGCAATCCAGGTCGGCCACAACAAAAATTAATAGATGCAGTGCTGTAGCGTGGTTTGTACTCTGATAGCACAGGACACTTATTAGCCTGTTATTTCAGTTAACCTGTACAATGTTTAAACCATTCGGTGATACCCACTTTTGCCAGTGAGAACATGGACATAGTGCCTTTTAGAAGTCAATTTCATGACACAATAATACAATGCATAGCAAGAAACAGAAGTTTTTTGTGCTACTTTTCTGATTGGTTTTATGCACTTAGTTATAATTTAGCTGGAAACTGAATCTGTGAGATATTTATATTTTAACTAAAGAAACAGTATCTTGTCAAACCAACAGTGGCCATGTGAATCGATCTATACCTATATATATATATCGTTATTTATGTTACAATGCTAATAATGCATGGCGCTAAAAAAAAATACATGTTTTTAAGTTTAACAAAATGGCTATTTTATCAGAGTCCACTGACTGGATCAATTACATTGACTGGCGTGGATGTTTAAACTAATTCCACAATCCAGCAGGTTGTAGTATAAAAGCATAAAAAAATATATTTTGTATCTACTTCTTCAAGAATGTCACAGTTATTTTTCATTATCCTATGAATTACATTGTATTACATTACAGTTTAAATCCAACATATTCGTGTATATTGCCATTAATAGACCTGCAAATAAAATTTATTTTTAAGAAAGGAATTTATTACATTTCTGCCTTATTTTCCTTTGCTACAGTGCGAAAAATGATTTCATGAAAGAGGTACATTTTTATTATATCACTGGGATGATTTGTATATTTAAGTTCCACTGCAACAAACTAAATCGTTATTTGATTGTGTTTATAATGATATAAACATAGTTAGCTTAGAATCTGAATTAAATTGGGTTTTTGTACTTAATAATTCCATATCTCAGTTTAACAAGCATTTGCTAGAAAGTTGAAAAATTGATCAATTTGGTCAGTTAGGCCAAATATATTTTTTTTTCTTTTGGGTGGGGGGGGGATAAAATATAGAAGTTCTTTATCAAAGAATGTTTATTACTTTTTCATTAATTCTACATTTTTATTTGTTTGAGAAGAGTTTGTCTCTTTACATTAAGAATAATACAGTCTATGTGAAAATCTACCCAAAAATTCCCTGTTAATTCCTATAACTCATGGAATTTTTTCCCCACTGAAAATTCCTGTAATTTTGTCTCTCTACTTAGGGGTAAACAACCTCTCTTGGATCCCATATATCAATATTTATGCTTTATGTATCTGGCAGGACTAGAAGAAAATGCCGACTTCTCCTTTAACATTCACCTCAACCGTCAATGTGCTCTCTGCTTCAGATAGTTGCAAGTAACAACCTGAAGTTTCCCCTTAGAGAAACTGAGTAACATTGAATTACTTGTTGAAGTAAATCCATTTAACCATCGCAAAATTGACAGTGAAACTGAACGTCAGCCCAAGCAAAGTGAACGACACTCCTCGGCGGATAAGCAACAGCTTTCAAGTGAGGTTCTATTCATTCAACATTTTCTGCGCACTGAACTTTTGGAGAGCAGCCAAACAAACCTGGCCTGGAATCCGTGATTCTTGGCCAGAGTGTTGGCAGCTGGTCTGCCAGTACATCGCTGCTTATGTCAGAATCAGTGGTTACTTAGAAACTGGCGTTTTCTTCTCCTGCCCTTTTTCCAAGGCTCCTTGTGTCATGACATAATCTAGTCACATAAACACTTTTTCGTGAAATGTGATACGTCGGTCCAAAAGGAACATTTTGATAGATAACGGACTGAAAGGCCAAGGACGTCAGGTTCGACTCAAAAAAATAAACAAAAAACACATTTTCACCTTCACACTCACTCACAAACCCAAACACAAAAATACCCCCGTCACAGAGAAATGGTCCAAATGTTGTTTACGGGTTGATGTGGCTTGACGACTGTGAGCAACATTGACGTTCAGGCTGAAAACGCCTTCCACTTTACCCAGCATTTGCAGTTACTTTTTCAAGGAGCCGCTTTAAGGGGTAAAAGTTTATGGAAATGCACTATTGATTGAACCAGGTGGAAGGTCCCAAGGAGCTTACAAAAGGGGGGGGGGGGAGGTGGGTCCATCAAAACAAAGACTCCTTTGATCCGGTCCTGCAGCTGAAACCAGACACCTTGAGAGAAACTGCTTCGCCAGTCATACAGAGGAGCTTCCTGGTTCATACTAGCTAATCTCACCTCATTGTTCAATGAATGATGCAATTCTCCACACTGGTGTTCTTTTCTCATAGCGACTAGACAGCAGACTGATCTTACAGCTGAATGGTAAAGCAAGTGTCTCAGTCAGTTACTGTTTAATTACAGAGCGGTGTCTGGTGACAGGCTCTTCCCAATGAGTGAAAATTAATTCAAACATAAGTACAAAGTTAACAAATATACACAGGTCTGCTCTCCTGGTGCACCATTTATTTATGAATGGTTTATTTAAAAACGAATGCGAGTGTTTCTCAACAAGAGGTCCGTTTGAATTTGAAATGACAACATTTTCTTGTCCTTCTTTGGAAAATAGGTTATACCTTACACTATACTCTTTCGTCATTTTAAAATGTGCAGTTCTGTAATAAAAATGGTCATTGATAGATGGAAAAACCTATTATTTATTCACAAGTAGCTTCAAACCATCTAGCAATTTTACTCCATAGTTAAATAGCAAAAGTACATATTAATACATATTTTAGAGAGAATTGACACACAGCTACACTCATGTCGACATGTGGTAAAAGAACAACCCCTCTGATCTCCATGACAAACGCCTTGTAATTATAACCCTCCGGGCACCTTGTCGCGAGCTGTGCGAGAATGGCCGATGGCTTCCGGTAGCAGCTACGCTAGGCGAAGACGTGCTTGTCCTCGGCAGGCCCCTGTAATTACGTCTGTCTGCGCCGCCTCGCTCAAGTACTTGGGAGGCTCTCACACCCCCCCGACCCGGTTCCATTATCCACTCAGCGTGGCAACCCCTAATATGCGTGCGCGCACCCTGTAATCACGCCGAGGGGCGATTACACAACTACGACTGCAGCTCAGTTACTGCTGTCCAGCTCGCTTTACTTAACGCCCTCCACGAGTGAGGTCAATGCTCCCGAAACAAGCAGGCTGAGTTCACCGAGCGTATTACCATGTACCACCACAGATCAATTTATATCTCTCTCTATCTCTAGCTCATATATATATACATACATACACACACACACACACACACACACATACACACACACTAAGTTAAAATAATGTTTATGAAAAATGGGCCTCAGTATTTATTTAAGTACACGGCATAAATCTGTATGTATGTATGTATGCATATATGTATGTGTGTGTGTGTGTGTGTGTGCATACATTTATGCTGTATGCTGAAATAAATACTGAGGCCCACAAATTTATTTTATACTTTAGGCAAAATGCTAATACATTAGTACGGTCAATTCATTATTGAAGTATAAACGCAAAGCCCGACTTTGGTCTGAAACACTGTACCTACAGAATGACGGTTATTACTGACATGTTCATGTCAAAGGGTTAACCGGGTGGTGCGACCACTATCGGGGGTCGTAACCACATTCTGTAGGTCTTGGGACACCGTTCCAAACCTGCTTCATGCAGCAGTTGTTTATGTGTGACCGGTAAAAAGGACGATCACAATAACGGATGTCAGAGTGACACGTTTTACAGAGTGGGTAGACAATCATGATGTAGTCTGGCTGAAGAAACAGACCGTGTTCCGCTGCCTCTCCTTTGTATGTGGTCTAGTAATACCTGCTGATTGTAGTCAGTGAAGAAGGTTGCCACACAAACAACAACACAGAGCTTATTAAGTCCAGGCACCGTGGCTTTTGTTCTTAGCCATTTACGTTACCTTTATCGAACAGCGAAGCTGCTCAATGGAGAAAACACTGTGGCAGTGTTGTTGAATTGGGGCTTGTTGTACACATTACCCTGCTTTGCACACTGCCACTTAAAACAGCCAACAGTTAAACACTTTTTTTTAAAAGCCTATTGGATCAAAGACTCTGAAATGAGAAATCATGCAGAATTGCCCTTGTACTCCATGTTACCAAAGACTAAATGATTGGATTGTTCTAGACTAGTGCCCAGGGTTTGTTCACAATACGCTAATGACTAATGGGACCAAACGCAACGAATGCTTTAAAATGCATCTCACTGCATACGGGACCCGCAACGTGTAGCTGGAAGAAGACAGGCAGGTCACAGAAAGAAAAGAAGAAAAAAACAGAGAAGCGAGTGGAAAATCTCCTGTAATCACTCCCATGATCACAGCTAAGTGGGAGAAATGGCCTGACGGTATAGGGCAAGGTGTGAGCATTTGAGCCACCACAGCTGGCCCTTTAAAAAAAATAATGCTTGTGTTCAAAGACATTACCAGAGGAAAGGAGTAGGACAGTAAATCAGAGGCCTGTAGCATGGTAATTACGGCATGAGACTCACAATTTGGGAGATTATGGTTCTGATCTTCATAAAATTGTTATTCATACAATGTATCCATATAAACGGTTAAAGTGTAAAATTACAACCTATGTACATCACTATGTAAGTGTCTGCTAACAACTCCGTAACAACTTCTCAGATCAAGGTTGGGGTTGCCAGCAAGGGTGTGACAATGTGGAAGCCAATCATGATTCCCGCGATTACGTCCTGTTTACGTCCAAACACAGAGATATTAGAGGAGGAAAGCCTGTTGCGTAAACTCTGCCCAAAGTTTTGGAAGATGCACTTAACTTTGCGGAAGTCTAAACAGTAGTGCGAACAGTAATTTATTTTAAAAACGAATGTCATTCTTTATACACAGGCCCTAGTTTGCGCGAATGCAGTGGTCGAACACAAATTAATTTAATCTTCAACGAGAACATCGTCGGATTAATTCTGGTGGTTGCAATATTGAGTAAATGATTTGTTTAAAAACATTGTGATGCATTTATTTTTAATAAAGATGGGGAGGGGGGGGGGGGAATCACACTCCATTGTTAATCGTTATTAATAATCTAATATTTATCTTAGTGTAAATAGTAATGCAGGGACTTGGAAGTGTTCTTGTTTGTTTAGTGACCGTGCCAAATTCGATCACCCACCTCACCCATGTAGGTTATCAGTAATACATTCACTTCACTTTTACCAGTCAAATTCATTTCCATTTCAGATAGATTCCATTTATAGATGCATTACGGTGAGTATAAAATTACGTTTACTTAAATAGCTGGCCGAGGTTAATAGCATTAAACGAATGGTTAAACTACTTTAATTTCGCATTTGTTGTTGAAACATCAGAAGATTTAATAGTCCATATATTGAAACCCGGTTTCAGATACACCAACCCCAAAATAAAAAAATAAAAAAAATAAAAAATCAAGCAATACTCAGTAATCGAATTATGTCTTTGCAAGAATGCGAATAAATACAACACGATTGGCATACTCGTGAATGCGGAGTTTACACCGTTTAGCTACCTCAATTAGCAGGGAACGTAGCCTTTAACTAATCTATTACAAGACGTTTTAATAAAAGACGATGTGGAATATTGATCTGATTATACAATATAAGCATTTCATAGACAAATTCATAGAAAAATGCCCATTTCATTGGTAATGTACATTTAATGTAATCATTTTAAAGCAAAAGACCGCCTTTGTTTCAAGAATAATTCTTAAAAACTTGGATGTTTCCTCGGGCTGCGCTTCTTAGTATTCAAGACACTCAGTTGCTGATTACAAAATTTACATATGAATAGCCGTGGATCACTTTTGAAATACAACAGATACTTTGTCACCTTTATTTGCCAAGAGCGAAATTACGATTTTGGTGTACGAAAACAAAACCTTAACTTGAAATATTATCAACGGTCCTAGTTGTAGTCTAAGTTAAACTGCAAAAAATATATACATACAAAACGTTCGCTGTTATGTGTATGTTTCATTTTGCCCCTATATAAGGCAAGTAAAAAAAAAGTAGGAACGAAACTGTGATAAGCATATTCTTCATTCTTCGAGATTAACCTAGATAGTTCGCAAACCCGACAAGACCCAGCTTTGCAATAATAAGAAAATACACCTTTAAGAAAAGTAAACTATTTCCTTACCTTGGCTCAACCGTACCAGTGTAGGCAGTCTAAATTTGCTGACGACCAAATCCAACGGCAAGGACACCGAGCTCCATGTGATCTCGGAAATGCTTGCCGAAAACTTATCCATTTTTCCAACATCATAAACGCCGTGGAGTTCTGAAGTCTGTCGAACCGCCGAAAGCGTCCAGCAGCAAAGTCCGACGTATTCTAAAGGTTTTTTGAGGGGCAAATCCAGGTTTCGCCATGTTGAGAAGTGAATGGACGTCTAGTGGAGAGGGAGTCCTCTCCCTTGGGGATGTCAATAGCACCACCTACTCCCTGAAACTGTCAACTGAAGCCGCAACATGTCATAGAGCACCACCCTTTGCTACGGACAGCAAATCAGCATCTCTGTTATGCCGACTGCGCAGACTACTGATTGAGGATTTACTATGATCTCGCGAATTATTACTCGTTGATGGCACATTTACGGTTTTATAATGCTTACACTCACTATATCGCGGAACGATGCTTATTAGGGATTTCAGAAGCGATCCTAAACTCGTTTAATAGTCCACGACCCTGTAGTCACATTTTGCAACTCCAAAATCAAACCCTTTTTACGTACTTGTACTTGTTTTTGTCAATTAAAGAGGTTAAATTATCTAAACAATATTCAACTGGCTTCTGTATGTAAACCTTATAAATGCTAGATTTAGTCTGACAGTATACTGTTGTTTTTTGGGCTTTAGTTATACTATTGGATCTGAGCCAAAAGTATAACTTTTAAAACCAGACTTAAGCACTCCAGGGAAATGCAATACAATATTGACACACTGATTACTGAATGCTAAACACCTCAGGAATTCTATCTATAAGCACTGACCATGAATGGTAGCTATTTTTTCAGCTTTTCAGGTTTGAAGTTATGAAATCTGCTATCACCTTTTAAAAACAGAACCATACATTACTGTTTAGGAGACTGTTAAAACAGGAGTTTTAAGAAGGGTTTAAGTTCTGTTGAAATAAGATAAATGGAAAAGGCTTCCTCAGCCCCTCTCAAAGAGCATCCAACAGACAAACATTTCACTGCATAGCTTATTTCTTCCTTTGGTTTTATAGGTTTTATTGACTAGGTGTGGGTGAAACATATTGCCCAGTTAAAATTATTTCAAAGATTTCCATCAGTTTTATTTGGTCAAAAATAACTCAAAGACATACAAAAAATAAATCCTACATGTACGCAATAAACCATATGATGCCACTCTTGGTTTGTTCTCACAGCCATTAAATCTCAGAGGACAGGGCGGTAGGAGAGATCTCAGAAATGATTATTTAATGATAAGCGGCCCTTATGAATGAGCATTCACATTCCCCAGTTGGAACAATGTGGCACTCACAATCTGAGGTTGAAGGACAGCCTCTCTTCACGCCACTGCGCCGCCACCATTGTTGTGGAAACAAAACGGCCATAAAGGGAAGCCTGGAAATAAAACCAGCAGAATCCATATGCATGTCTGACAGGAGGATGGGAAACCCACTTACAATGCGAAGACACTCAAAGTGTCTAACCTGACCGACATAATTAACCCTAAATTAGCACTAATAACTCAGTCAATCTTGCTATTAGGGAACATTCCCTTTGTGAGTTCCATAAAGCCTTATATTTAAATACAATAAAAAAACAGGAGGGCATATTGATCCCGTTTCTATGGCAAGTTTCTTTTTAAGCCAAGTAAATTGATAGGCCCTTCATTTCCCTGGGAATTGTACACATTTAGGAAAATACTGAGTCATTCTTTTGAAAACGTGTTGAACTCAGGCTTGAAGGCAATACTCTGGACAAAAAATGACTACAAAGCGCAATATGTAGGTTTCATTATATATCTTTTATATAACTCAACAAACACGTTACTTCAGATTTTAGTTTTTCTTTCCATTAAACATTGAGTTAGTGGAAATGTGTGTGTGTGTGTGTATATATATATATATATATATATATATATATATATATGAATCTGCCAACATAGAAACATAGCTGCTACACAACTTTGCAGTAAAACTTTGAATACTGTAGATACGGATCAACGAGCTTTGATGTTTGTGAATGAACCACTCCGCGTGAGCCTCCCTCTTCGAGTCATTGTTTCATTATTCCCATGTGGAGCTTTTATTCAAATGAGTAGGCAAACAATAAGGAAGCCAGGGCTTCCTATTGCCACCCTGCTTAAATACCTTTCACAATAGACACTAAATTACTGTGTTTGCAAGGGTGGGGACACGGCTAAGGATCCGTAAGTAAGAAGACTTAAAGTAAATTGAATAACAAAGAATGCTTAATCAACAGCATTAATAGTGTACCCTGGCGGACAGTGCAAAATCACAGTCCCAGAGCACAGTGACCAGAGAACTGTATAGTTAAGTCCAGTGCGGTATTAAAGAAATTTAAAGCATTTAAGAGGGAGAAAAAAAATGGTGATACTTTGTCTTCGGGGTAAAGGGGTTTGCCTTCTTCCTGTTGGCCGTCTGATTCTCCTCTTTCTTTTTGGGTCATTCTGTACTTCCACCTTATTTTCAAAGTGCTTTACTCTTTTTTTTTTTTGCTGGAGTGCAAGAATGTGCAAGAATTTCAGAATGAAAGAATTGTGATAATTTACCATCACATAGTAATCATGAAATTCTTTGTATATTTTTGCCCCGTAGAAAAGTAACCCTCTGCTTTTCTTTATAAAAAGACGATGCAGTGCAGAATGGTATAATACTGACCCTGACCTATTTTGTTAGCATTAATTGTCAAAACAATTAAAATACCCTAGAGTGAAAAATAATTCAGTCGTCATTAATTTATGTTTCCTTTCAAATACGAAATATTGTCCGTCACTAATGTTTGCAACAACTAAATAGCTTAGTTGGTGCTTGGTCACCAGCAGAGCTAATTAGTCACACAACAGGCAGGAACATCACAGCCGGACGTCGATACGTCCATCACACTAGGCCACATGTTTGGCCCTGAGGTGGATGAGCTTTTCAGAGTCCAAAAAGGCGAGGGAGTTCACTAAGGCTTTGGCAGATTTATCGTGGGCGATTGCCCCAGTCTCGCAGGGGCAGCTGCTCTCCCCCAAGGAGAAGTAGCAGCCATAGAAATTTGCTGCCACGGGTTCGGGGAGGCCAATTGGCTCAGTGCACCAAAGATACGTCAGGTGCGCTCCTGCGACCTTCAACATAAATGTTTAGAATTCCAGGGGTCTTAAAGGGAACTAACCATCAGGCTATTATTTCAATTTCAGTGAAACACAGTTATGATAACCCAATGTTTTTACTGAGCCAACATTGGTTTTGAGATTTTGTAAAAACGTACCCGACAAAATGAATACGCAATAATCGTTTAAATCCCAGTCCAAATTTGTCCCACTACATTTGTTTCGACCTGACAGATTTGTGGATGTGTTTCATATCTATAGGTGAACTCAATACATATGTATGCGTGTGCGTGTACATATACGCACACAAATACATACATATAAAACTAACCAAAAAACCCCATTAGAAAAAGTGTAAAACAAATACAAAAGAGCCATCACATGCTAGCGGCTGCAGTGTTGGATCAACCTAATGAAGGGTCAGTCAAGTTAAATAGGGCCCCGAAGCGCACTACTGAATACACTACGGCGCGTTAAAGTCAAAAACTTTGGGAACCCCTGGTAGAAACGTGTTTTAGAGATCAAATTCCTAAATGTTATTTCACAAAATTACCAGTAGTAGGCAGCACTGCTCTAGAGACCATTAATCTTTGCTATGCATAAAAGGAGAAATGACGCAATAAAAGCATTATGTTGCCATTGGGATCTGTAGTGAGCCCGATTCTATCAGATGCCAAGCTTTGGGGGATAAACAATTTCTTTATGTGGGCAGTGTTTTAGCTTCCCCTGCTGGACAGTGTAAACACAGCAACAAAACTGTGCACTCCAACAATTTGGGAAGTACGTATTTCTCTATATAACCGACAATAAAGACAGTCTACAAAAATTATGCTAATCTACAAAATTCATAATTTCAATTCAACACAATAAATTCAACACTTATTGACTTAACCAAAACCTTATTTGATTCTTATCGCACCAGTATTAGACTAGAGTTGGAGCATACATTAAGAAATACAGGATGAAGCCATGACATCTGGACCAAAAAGCACTCCCTATTCCCAGATTTATCAAGTTCTGTACTTAAAAAATTGAGTTATATGCAATCGTGTGAACAACATCTCACCCGTCTACACATGCTGCATTTCTGTACAAAGTGAGTTTTATTGATGTCAAAAAGTTGAAAATGTTAACACCACCACATGCTAACGTCATATCCATTCATTTGTGAAATTCCTATAACAAAATACGGTATGCAAGGGCATGAGGCGGATAAATCTAAACTAAATTGGGTTGTAGGGGAGAGATCAAGTGATGTCTTAGGATAGAATTTGCCTGACCTAATGCAATTACTTTAATGTAAAGCCTTAAGGCGCATTCTGATGAAATTTGAATGTCAATTTTCTTGGCAGGATACTGAAAGGTAAAGACAGTCTATATAGACAAGCTGAGTCCTAGGTTCAACCATTTCCCTCAGATGCTATAAGCTAAGAGCTTCATTGCACATTGATTTCCCAACATGATTTTACAGTCACCATTTTCTCTTGATTTCTCCCAGGGTTGGTTGTAGTCATTGTGCTTACAGGAATTACAAAGGCAAACCCCACTTTCGGCTATAAGCATCTCTTAATTAAAGCGATTACACATCCCATAGTTTAACAGGTCCTGGAATGACACACAACCAACTGCAAAAACTCAATACATTCTATCAGAACAGTCTGATGACCGTGATAATGTTTGAACCATGAAAACCAAACTAATATACGTTTTTAAGATCATGGATTTCCAAACTGACTGAAGGCTCAGATGGGGCTGAACTTTTAAACTGAGCACAAAGCCAACTACATCAAGCCAAGGGCATCTCATGTTCATTTACACTTATTCCCAACACCAAACATCCACAATACTACATCGTCTACAAATACTGTTTAATATTTTTTTTTTGTTATATCAGCATTAAATTCAAATCAGACCCCAGCTGCCAAAGTGGAGACTAGAGCATTGTATTCAACAAGCAACATGTTAACATACACACTGCTTCTTCCACAGTAGAATATGCTTTATCATAATAAAAAGCGTAAACTTTGTGTTAGGCTGCTATAAACGGTAATTTACATTGTTATTCCCTTACAGTTAATGGCAGAAAGTGCAGGTATAACAAAACAAAAATAAACCAAAGCAGTGCACATGTATATAGTGAGCAGCATGCTTTGTTAATGAACGTTAAAACAGAAAAATCCCACATGGGCCACCTTTGGTTATAAAACGAAAGCCTTACACCTAAACTGCTTGATAACAAGAGCAGCTTCTACATTACTGTAAGGGCAGGAACCATTTTGTTAGACTTGCGTAGGCTCTCAAATGTGCAGGGCTTGAGTGATGAGCTATTGGGACCAGTCCTGCTTCATATTATCCCAGCCTCAAAGCCCTTGATTTAGCCATAAAAAATGATTGACAAAAAAATAAAAAATTTAAATTAAAACAAAAAAATTCAACCGAGGCCAGACGTGGAACCAACTAATGCAACCAAGATAAAGCATTAATTGTGTGCAAAACTAAAATATATTGGATCTGCATAGTTTCCTCGCTGCATTGATGTTGCCTATTTGACTTTCAATAATAAAAAACGAGAAGATAAGGTAATCTGAATTTTCTTGGGGGGAGGGGGGGGACGGGCATGTAAACTGGTTTGTTCAAAAATAAAGTATTAACAGCAATGTCAATCCAGCGGAGATAAACCACTACAACATGCAAAAATATATATATCTTGAAAGACACATAAAAACAATAAAAAGGTAAACCACAAAAATTTAACTTAAACTTAGTTTTAATGGATCTGCAAAATTGTTTGAATTTCCAAAAGAGAACTATCCAAACTACCACCCACATTGCGAAAAATGAGTGCCATTTCTTCAAAAGAGCCATTTGGCAAACTTACAAAAAAAGTTTTCCAAACCAAAGAAATGAGCATACTGGACAAGAAAAGAATGAAATCAGATGTAAAATAAATCATTGATTTAATAAAAAAAAAAAAAAAAACTTCTCTTCAATCTAAAACAAGAAATTCAAACTTTTCTGCACTTCCTTTTAGTTTAATTCGTATGTCGACGCGTGGCTATGGAGAAGCAGTAAGAATTTAATATTAAACTGTCTTATTAAAGTTGAATGTACCACGTAAGTGGCTCTCCCGCCAAAGGGTACGCCTCCTTCTATTCCATTTAAGGCACAGGACAAAATAAATTCCACCTAGAAAAGTTCAAGCAAGATCTACACAGATGCTCGTCTTGTCACTTTCACACTTGTATACAAATTGCAATGACCAAAACAGTTATACATAACAGAAATCCCACTTTGTACAAAATTGTTAATTCTACATTTGTTTGTTCTGTTTATTCTGACCATTTTTTGGCAGATTCAAAACAAGTTAAGGTCGATCAGGAGTTTTGACTATAATACAACCCAAACAAATTAAAATAATAAAAAAATGTAGTGGTGAGTTTGAGATTATTTCTTTTGTATACTTTAAAACATATGACAAGAGAACATTTTTATCTATACACTTCTGAAATAAAAATGATGTCAGCAAGCAGTCATGGAAGAACAGAAGGTGGTTTAAAGGTTAGAGACAAAGAAAACAGGGTGTTAAGATTTAGACATGTGAATTGGTATATTTCCAGAAATAGATGGCAAAGATGGGAGAGAGCGAGAGAGAGGGGTTGTTCAGCTGCAGCACTTGCTCTTCCACCCCGTCACCCCACTCCCACTGCTGATATCTACATTTTCACTGTTGGGCTCTTTTACAGGCGTCTGCAAGACAAATTCAGAAGAGAGGGGGAGGAGATCAATGAAAATGGAACTGAGAAGAAAAAAAAAAACACTAAGTACGGTACTTTAGAACTTTGGAATCATATTAAGATGCTGAAAACGTCATTGAGTATCTAAAGTGCGCTCATCAAGACAATTCCGTTCCATTTCTATAGTACATGGTCACAGTGAGAGCTGAGTTTGCAAATGAGACCATTCAGACAGAGCCCATGACAGCTCAGCATAAAACTGCATCAACAACAATCTTAATCAAAAACTCACCTTTCTAAGTATGTCTTCTGCTAACGTGAGGAATGCCTTCTCAATGTTGATATTTGCTTTTGCACTCGTCTCAAAAAATCTAATGCCATGTTCTCTTGCGATCTGAAAGGGGAAAGAGGTACATGATGGTTAATAAGCAATTAGCAATCCCCATTTTCATTTACTTGCATCAATTAAAGCAAAAAACTATCCGTTGCCTTTCATTCTTCCGCTTAGTAGGATCAGAGATTTAAAATAATTATTTTTAGTTTATGCATTTCAGAATCAGAAATACTTTGAGTAGATTATCACCTAGCCCAAGTTGGGCAATTAAACCAGATCCAATACTTAGCAAGCACACAATCTCAATTAGGTTTACAGACCTGTTTAACAACTGCTTTACTACTATAGGCTGGTTATTAGGTCAGGGGCAGGGAAAATTTGACATGCTAATACGCAAGCACATTCTTGGCGGGTAGAACCCCAAGGTCCTCTATTAGTGTGAACATTAAATGTGAAGATATTTTGAAAGGGAGGCATTCCACTGATTTTGTCCGTTTTTTTTTTTATAAACTTGATTTTGCGCATTCTGTAAGTGCCGGCTGCATAGCTGAGTATTCTCAGACATTGTGGCCAGCTACTTTACATCCCAAATTTTTTTATCGTTTTAAAATTGAATATTAAAGTGTGAGTTAGAGAGAAATGGGGAGATTATTTAACAAGCCTGATTTTAACACCAAGTATTGCACTGTATAATGGTGTGACTGTTGTACCAAGTACCACACAGGCTGTCACTCACTGGCTTGTTCGTGCCACTTAAAGGCACCCTGCCCTTTTCACCCACCCAAAGGTCTTTTAAAAATGTTTTTAATGCCATCATTTCTAAACTAATCATTTATGAAATCACGTGAATTGTAATGTAAAGCTCACTGCATTTAAATAAAAAGACTTGTTTTAGCAGAGTCTAGTTACATTATGTTTTCCCTTAAGCACAAAAAAAGCAACATATGTTTTTGATATTTTTTTATGCACTTAAAAATTTAATTCAAACGGGTTACAAGTGCATAAAAAAAAAAGGACATTTCAGACTTTATTCTAGGAACAGTGCAAAACGCATTCTATATTAGCTTGTAAATCACATTGTTAATTATGATTATATTATAATAAACGTAATTACTACAGGCTTCCAAAAGCATTTGAATGAAGGTGTGACCATGCGGCCAGATGAACACAATGCCCATAACTATCTGACCTGCTCTCCCTTTGCCTTTGGTACCACCCGCTTGTCTTCCATGTCACACTTGTTGCCTAGCAGCATTCTCTCCACATCCTCATTTGCATGCTGAAAGAGTGATCAAAATGATAATTCATTAGAAACATGAGAAATGGTGACTGAAAGGTTTTCCACTTTCCGATGTCGTTCGATATAAATAGGCCAATCCAAAGCAAGCAAAAAGCAGTCTTAGATTTAACAAATCTCTAAGCCTTCATTGCAACCGGACCACGGTACCTCGGGTGTTACTCCACAAAAAACTTCTCACCTCATCGATGTTTCGCAGCCACTTGCTGATATTTTCAAAACTTTTGGCATTTGTGATGTCGTACACTAGCATGATTCCCATGGCACCTCGGTAGTAGGAGGTGGTGATTGTGTGAAACCGCTCCTGTCCTGCAGTGTCCCTGAACAAAAGAAGAAAAGGTCTCTCAGGATGAATGACATTTTTCATTTTGTGTCACAATGTCAGATCTACTCAGGTCAGCTGCTTACTAAAAAAAGCTACTAAATAATGTCGACAATAACTCCTTATCTTCTGTCACTACAGGAACAATACATACTTGGTTTACTGCAACTTATTTTCTACAAGGTGGAGTCTTTGCTGTCATACTCCGAAAAACCATATCCATAGTAGAGTAAGTACACATTGTAAACAAGTGCACATTTAAATACATGAGAAGTCATTCCTCTCTTAAATCTACGTTAATTGTAATAGTAACTGTAGGTTGAAATAAAAAAATGCAGGGATGGCCAGATGTTTAGGGACCATAATAGCCATTTGGACATCCAACTTGGTGAAACCTAGATTTTTCCCCGTTTGCCGTCCCCCCCCCCAAAAAAAGAACTAAATCTGCGTGTGTGTGGTAACTTTTTTTCTAGTTACTTGTAGGGAATGTTAACAGTTAAACGTCTAACTGGCTTTTACAGTCAGCTGTCCATCCATAAGCAACAGTAACTGCGGCACTTGAGCTAGCGAGCAGTTCAAATAATGAACGTTGCGAGCTGGCTCAAAGAGCGCAGCGAGTCTCGCATGTCAAGAATGTTTATGCCCATATACACACACAACCCAAAAGGTCTGCTAAAACAAACTGCAAGTGTGTGCCTGAGTGATGGAAAAGAACAGCAGAACAAGCTGCTTACCCTGCAGAAACTTCCTTTAGCTTTAAGTTCTATTTTCAAGCATACGAGAGCTCAATGGCCTTCTTGGTACTCCAGGTCCAACTCTTTGGCTAGCACGCAACCAGCTGATTCATTACCGAATTCTGTCGTGGCTTAATATTACATCATTTCCACTTTCTGCAGGTGTGATGGGAACGCGGGGAAAAGATTCATGCACACTCACCATATCTGCAGCTTTATCTTTTTTCCTTGTAGTTCAACGGTTTTGATCTTGAAATCAATTCCTAAAGAGAAAGGATCACAAAAATTAACTTGGGTGAACAGAACAATTATTTGTGTTTGGTTGTTCTTAACTGGTACAGGCTAGCTGGGTACAGCAACTGCATCACAATTCATGGAATCACTGCTATTACAATTCAATTGAGGATTAAATTACATCTTAGTCTTACTGTCATGTTACTTCCAAGTACAGCAAGTTCCCATGTCCATTTATTTTGAAGCTTTTTCATCTTCTCTATGACCTTTCATTTGCCAAATTTCCAGCCACAATCAACTGATTATTTTGAGTTTAACCGTACAGCTTGACTGAAGTAAAATAGCACATTGGAACTCCCAACTGGAAAGAGATCCTTAAGAAATACTAGTAAACCCAACTGTCTAATAATCACTCCTAACTTTTGTGACATCGGCATTTATTGAACTACATTTTCTTAAGAAGCATTTCACACTCAAGACAGTTGTTGCAGTAAATAAATCTAACATACTTATTTAAGGTTGAGAAATTTCAGACAACCCTTTTCACCTCCCAAACTAAAATTAGATTAAAATTCTCAATTTTGCTTCCTAAAAAACTATTAAAACCCCTATTTTTGACTACTGTAACCATCAACCTCCTTTCTTTTCAGAATGTTTAAATATCTTTAAAACACAGGAGCAATTGTCTAGCCCTAACTGTGGCAGTGTGATAAATGAATGGCCATAAGAACATCACTCACTGTCTATGTAAATGGCCCTGACAACAAGCTACAGTATTTGATCAGGCCTGCCTTGCATTCATTTTGTCACCAACAGTGAATGATTTGGCCTACAAGTTGTATTAGCCAGAAATAGGAGCCAACTGAATACAAAACTAACACCAGACAACTAGTAAAACTCAAAATAATAAACTCAAATTACAATGAAAATAGTATGTTAGTATAGTATAATAGTATAGTATAGGTTACTATTAATAATAGTATTAATAGTAAAGTGCCTATTATGAGCATGATGCAAGATAAACATTGAATGACAAAGATACAGGTCAACTTCTTGGAATTAAAGCTCTGCCGATTGGACAACGGAATTTAAGAGTGACACAAAGGCAACAGTAGGGCCATTCATATTCTACAAAGATGAAACAGAGCCCGAAACTGGGAACTGACTATAACATATTACAAATTAAATATTTATGGCATCTTTCCATATTCACCATTTTCCTAGTAGATTCAGAAAGAGGGCTATAACTATAATTCTCAAGTCCAATAGTTTCATATATAATCATAATACATACATAATTACCAAACTGATTGTGTTTGCAAGGAATGTAGTAAGCATATCTAGAACAATTAGATTGTCGATAGAAATGTAAAAGAAAACCCAGCTGATGTAACTGAAACAGGTACTCTCAACTATCCATTCTAGTAAATGCTAAAAACCCCTAAAATACTTATCCTTTTTACCTACACTATCCTTTACATTATCAATATTATTCACATGGTCAACAGATGTATTACCATAGCTTGCTTGCTCGCTCGCTCTCTGAAAGCAATTGAAGGCAGATGAACATCTCTCTCTCCAACGCAGAGCAGAACACATACACATTAGTGCAAAGTTTCATTATTTCCACACCTTTTTCACAGGGGAAATGCATTTTTTCACTTGCTATGCATTCATACAATAAACTACATCGTTGCTAACTAAGTTCAGGGTACCGCAGTTGGATGGACCCCTCTACCAAAGATATCAGCATATTGCGCTCGGAGCATTGAAAACCATCTTAACAAGCATGGCGAGTCTCACACGTGTGGCAGCCTAGCAGCCTCTATTGCTTTTAGCTAACATCAGCACAAAATTATGGATTTCTAGCGCTACACAACCAAACATACTAAACAATTAAATTCAGCTAGATTGTTTCAGCCAGTGGTCATGTAAAGCTAATTTTCCATTACATTAAATTGCTTGTCGCACCCAGTACAACTGATCGTCCAACTACAGTCTTTAACCGAATATAAGGCTAAAACAGTCAGACAGAGTGGGCCGAAATGGTCAACAATGGAAACCTAAGTTTTAAATAACTAAATGTATCTGTCCAAACAGAATGAAAAACTGAAGGTAGTACAAGGAAGCACAGGACTTGTAAATTTATAAATTAATTACATCCATAGTTTTAGGACGAAGTTGGTGAGCCAAGAAGTTGTCTGTAATCATCATGTGCTTTGAATGAGAGAAGTACGAGATTAGGACCGTCACATTGAGATTTAAACTTAAAATGGTATTTATTATATATAGAAAGACTATTTTAATATTTCCGGGAATAAGGTTTGTCATGTTTTTGTTTTCTTTTAACTTCGAGGCTATTATTGAGTTGAAGCTAGGTATAGGCACGAACACTTTTGGGGGAAAAAAAACTAATAAAACCTGGACTTGAAAATGAATTAGGCCTGAAAGCCTGAAGCCCAATTCCTATCCAAATGTCGGCAGGTCTTTCTGGCACACAAGATAACTAGAATCCTTATTCCCTTAATCTTTTAACATGAAAACTATGTGTGGTCTCTTGTCATTGTTAATTAGAATTTATTTTTATGCATATTTTCAAATGCATCTAAATGTTAACATTTTTAACTTAAATGTTCAAATCTCAATTTTTGGTCAAGTCCTATCAGAGATCAAAGACTTGGTGGCCTTTTTGTCAAAGCTTCAAAATAAATACTTGACTAACATTTCCTCCTACAAATATATTGATTCCATAACTTTGGGCCTTGCTAGAACCTGTCACCAAAGACCACTATTTGAAGACAGCAGCAGAGTCACATCAAAAATACAAGATGCGCACTCACAATTTTCAGCCTGTAGAATCTGGACGACCTGTGGAAAGGTGCTCAAACTGCAGCATTGCAAATGTCGGTAACCAATGCACCCTGGAACATCACTCAAGTGGCCTGTCCCCTTGTGGAATGGCCTCTGACCTTCTTTGGCAGAGGCAGCTAGCTGAACCGATACGCCATATTTACCTTCTCTGTGACGTACCTGACCAGTCTTGGACAAAACA
This sequence comes from Hiodon alosoides, assembly GCA_025775065.1. Classification (NCBI taxonomy): domain Eukaryota; kingdom Metazoa; phylum Chordata; class Actinopteri; order Hiodontiformes; family Hiodontidae; genus Hiodon; species Hiodon alosoides. The sequence continues at coordinate 64,020 of JAOYSI010027545.1, forward strand.
GAGTAACTGCACAAAGGGTGAGGAGGATAAGCTCTCTGTCAGACAGGACAGGCAGTATACAGGAAGTCTGCAGTTTAAGTGACTGGTTCACATGTAATAATTGTATATGTGATTGCTAACAAAAAAAGCTGTTATTTAAAAATAAGATTCAGCTCTGTTGATCACACAGGTTCAAAAGGAAGGCTTTAGTCCCCAGCCTCCACTTGGGACAAATATTTTTCCTCAGCCGCCCTCTTTCAGAACTGCCCTGTGAGAAAATTAACTCCGGGAAAAAATAACCGAATAAGCTTCATGAATTTCCAATGTAATTTTACTCAATTGATTAGAAGTAGAATCGTCATGTTTGATGTTGAAATTAGAGTAGGCCAACAACTTAACTGTGAAATGGTTCATGTAAGCTTCCCAATATTAGCATAGCTAAGGTATAGCTAGTCATTTTCATAGTTAGGTCAGGTGCTTTAGCCAACAAGAATTAGGCTAGCTAGCAGAAGGCTGGTAGTTGTTACCGAAGACAAACAAGATCCATGCATACAAATATGCTGACAGATCAACCCAGAAGGCCCCAACACTTCATACTCTAATAGGTTTTCAATAAACCTCAGGAATTCTGTAATACTGCCAGTTTTGTCTGCCTTACAGTTCTTCATATTGGATCCTTATGTGCTGAATAATACATTTTAAAAATACAATAATATTTGTTTTAAAAGAACTAGAAACATCAGTACTGAAAATAAATTTGTAATGGTTAAAAGGTTAAAAACAAAGACCTTCTGTGGAGTGGCAGCAGAGCCTGGGAAGTTCAGCAGGGGATTTCCATCTTTATATTTTAGGTCACCGAACAGAATTTACCCCTATACAAGTGCTGCAGGGGGTATCCCAACTGGAACAGCAACAGATTTATTGACAAATAGAAAGTTCGGAAACTTCACCTAACAGTCAAATAATTTCCCACTCCAAGTGAAAAATACATTTACAAGTCAAAAGCATTTAAAGTATATATATATAAATAAATAAAAACATGCACAAGTATAACGTATTTAAATTAATAAAATGTCATCTTCAGAAAGGGAACCATCAACTGCAACTCAGCAATTCTTTGGTTTGGAAATTTTGCACAAGGCCAAACCTTTAAAACTATTACACAACAATATCACAGTGTATTTCAATTTTATTACTGGTATGTCATTTAAAAAACATTTATCCTGAGGATTTTGAAGTAATTCAGCTTTTTATTTCCTTTTGTTCAGTTTAAAGACAATGCCGTTCAACGCAGTTCTCTTCTGTAAAATGTTAAACATAGAACTATGGTGGCTAAGAATTTCTATAAGTTGAACATTTAATTCAAATAAAACAAAACTTTTTTTTCATAACGTCTTACATTTTAAAGATTATAATTCTACTGTAGCACCATAAATTTCAATTTGGTTATGTTTACAATTATATATACACATAATTAGCTAAGCGTTTGAATAGAGTTTTGTACTTGATGGAAATAACATTAGAGGGGATATTAATATTTGACTAATAGATTAATATCAAGATATTACTTAATAGTATTCAGAAGAACATGCATGAATTCAACCCATTCTGCATCAATGCTTTCCTTTCCCCATCCTGTGATATCCAACATGTGGATCACTCAGGATGCAAGTTGGTTCCGATAAGACTCTCCACCAAAATGAAATGAATAAATAACCTTAATTCTTCCCCAAACACCGAGCTAACTAACGTTGTGCACAAAATCAAAAAGTATAGTAGATGGGGAACACGGTAAAGACTTTGGCTTACAACCCTGACACATGGATAGCTAGATATACATATAGGTATGTTGCTAAATTCTTTTACTTGTCGGTTGGTGCCAACTGTAATAATTGTGGCCAATCTGACATTCTAATGTGACTACCAAGGAAGAGATGCCGGCTAACTAATACTTTCACTATCACCTTAACTACAGCTAATAGTTAGCGGGTCAGAGTCCATTATAACCGTGAGGTGCAAGAACAATGCCCGCAAAACACACTTAGGCAAACATTCTTTTCAGGAATAGAAATTATAATTTGCTCATCATATTAGCAACATCAGAAACTTTTAAACCAATAGTTTTCAATCTGACATGGGGAGACGCATGATCATTCTGAAGTCAAAAGCAGTTAGGTATCACACACATATTTAAAGCAGGGATATTATACAGATAATGGCAAAAGGAAACCCTGATCATATTCTACAATACTACTGGACAGACATGCAATTAAAACGGAATTTGTTAAAAACAAGTGTAATTAAGTTATTTTGCCTCTTTGCCCAAAACAATTCTGGATACATGGGTCTTTTACCATTAACCATTACCTTAAACAAAAAATAACATTTGAGCCAAAAAAGTAAATAAACCTATCAAATTACTTTGTACAAACTCACAGATAAACGAAAGTTTTAAGGATGGAATGTACAACCACACGTGCCAATTTTTTAATACTTTATTACGCAATACGATATAAAAACATAAAACGATTTACTAACATTGCTTTTTCTTTATCAATTCAAAACTAAAGAACAAAAAAATGTAACTATGCTAAATGAATGTTGAACTACACGTTATCAATTTTATTTTCAATAATTTGAGAATACAGTGCATTGACGCACAATTTGGAAAATTACGCTTCAATAGTAAATATTGGGTTGACTACTAATCACATAATTTTGACATAAATGTTTATTATATCGTAAAAAATGTTTATACAAGAGACAACTAATGGCTCTACATCTTAGGAGAGAATACGTTAAGCTCATTCAGCCTATTTTTTAGTAATCGCAGGCCTTTACATTGTAAGACTATTCCCACTTTAACCGGCACATTAGCCAACGAAAACTAATATAACTAGATATCGATAACATCTTTTTTTTTTTTTTAATTATACTAGTATTGCCTGAATTACAATAAGACTTGAAAGCACATTTCAAAACAAACCCCAAACATTGAAGATGTAACAATTTAGCCATGCGACAGCGTTACGCTCGTTTCCAAACCTGGTCGTCCTTATGTGCGAGCTAATCAGTAACCAGCAACCTAAAAATTACACATTTCTAAAATGAAGCCGGACTGTTTGTATTTAGTTTCGAAAGTGGTTTACTAAATACAATAGCACATAAGAGCACGCTTGCAACAAAAAAAAACTCAAGTAAATGACCTACCTATAGTGGAAATGAAGGTGGTGTTAAACGCGTCGTCGGAGAAGCGGAACAGCACGCACGTCTTCCCCACACCCGAGTCTCCGATAAGGAGCAGTTTGAACAGCAAGTCGTACGTCTTCTTCGCCATTTAATTAGCAATGTGTTTTCAAAACGGTTGGCGAATCTAAATAACCCAATAAAAAAATCTACAGCAAGATATACAATTTGCTAGTCTAAAGGGTGGCTTTAAAATAATTCGAAAAGCAGACTGAATGTCGCTGTTGACGTAAAATATTTCACGGGAAGCTAAAACCGTCAACTATTGCCTTGACAAAATCGAACCGTATGTCATATAATATTCCACTAATAGGCAATATTTCTCGTAATATTATTTCCCTATTCCACTCTTTCTTTCTCTCACACAGTCGGGACAAAATGGCCTCCCCCTCTCTACCCGACTTACTCTTTCTCCAAACTAGCTAGCAAGCTAATTCAAATTCTTAGCAAACCCCTTCATGCCAACCACTTCGCGACTCGCAATCCGAAAAGATAATTTCGCAAGTTAAAAGTTTATTTAATTAGCCACGTTATAACAGCTCCTAGATTTTATTTATAACGTATACTGAAACACAGACGACCGCCGTCGCCTTCGAATAGAGCCCCCAAGGCGACACCCTAGTATGGTGACACGCCTCGTCTCCGCCCAGAGCCTCGCCTATCAGTTGTCGGTTGGCCTTTTTCACTGTTCATCAAATATAAGTCGGGTTGCGATTCGAAAAATTGTCAACCGTCATGAGCCGTGTAGGCGTTTCCCTTCCAGAGAAGGTAATTGTTACTACCCGACTGATTCAAACATGTCGGCTCCAACTTGTCAGTGATTGAGCCAAAATGGCTACCATTTTCACACGGTTTCTGACTCACGGGGTGTTGTCTGGTTTGTTTTTGAGATTGTGACGAACCCAACAGTGAGTCAATATCGGTGATGTCATTCATAATGTATGGCGCAGGTGTGTCCCCGACATAGAAGTGAAATTTGATCATGTTGCGAGATTAGGTTTAGAATAAACCGGGCGCAGAAAGAGAGAGCCAGTAATACATAGTAAGTAATAAATACGTATATATACATTATTAATACTTATACATTTTATAAGTAATTCATCAACATATTAAACTTCACCAACAAAACGTATACACGTAATGCCTGTCGTGTCTCGGGTACTAATGACCAAAAGGCTTTTTTGCTAAATGACATAACTGATACAAACAGCTGTGTAAAGAAAATGCATCAGTTCACGGTTATTATGAAAAACCCAGTATTTAAAACTAAGTTCACAACAAGATCGTGTGCAGAGATTTTGTTTCAAGCAAACATTTACAGACTTCCTAGCCACCATGATCTGTCCGTCGGCACGTCTCTTAAAGAGCATCTAGGGGACTTTCTTTGTTGCCGTATTCAGACAATAGATCGTGGGTCCTCCAGAATTCGTCAAACAGCTCCGTGGAGTAGTCGGTATTTCGCAACCGGACGTTACTCGAATCATGATTTCCACATGGAGGAGGATATAACCTCCTCCAGGGACTCAAAGGTAGCACACACGCACTAAGGTTTTGGCAAATATTTCTTATTTTCGCTGTAGAGAAATGTTAGCAGCAAGAATATCTAAAACATGGGGACCACAGGACTCATTGATCTTGTTAATTTAAAAAGCGCGCTACTTTAATATATTGTAGCGTTTTGTGGGAAACGCTGCCTGCCATCCCC